>CM059224.1:15262258-15527258 GCA_030347435.1 Clarias fuscus | reverse complement strand
TCTCATTTCCACTCATGACTGTCTGAAAGAGATTCAGGCGAGTGGCAGAGACAGATGCAAGTGCAGGTGAGAGTTCAAAATTCAGGCAAACAATCCAAAACAGAAATACGGTATTGCATATAATATGAAACTGACCAGCATGACGAGCTAGGCATCATTTATCTCATGTCTGGAACCCTTGTGATTGTCACAGGTGGTATTAAAGATTCTTTTCCACTCATCACCCTAATGAATGTGGCTCTTTCTGAAGTTAAGTTATTGAAGCAGAGTTTGGATAAGTGTCAAGACCAGTCAATATCATGACATTTGAACATATTTGTATATTTAATAATATCTTTTATAAGACTTGCACTAACTTGTACCAATTTCACATTTTGAAGCCCATCAATTATGGTTCACATTGAGTGAAAATTTATAAGATACACTTTTGTTGTTGTTGAGTTTTTAAAGAAACTACAATTTTATGTAAATGACATTCCTTGTGTAAATGCTCCGGCTTTTATGACTTATGAATAAAGTTGTTCCTATCCAGCTTAATAAATGTGGCTCAATGTCCCTACATTGGCTGCATAATTTTAGCAAACAATTGCTAAAATGATTTCAATATAATCAAACTATTTCTGATTATCATTTTAACTATTACTGTAGAGTCATATGACTAGTCAACTAGTCAGTTGTACGAAAAGGTTTTACTGTAGGTCAGAATACACAGCTCATTAGAATAAGATATTCTATACTTCAGCCTCAGCCAAGAAACCAAGTGCAAGACAGGAGGTCAAAGAGAAAGCAAGTGTAGAAAAGAGATGTCACATGGCTGCTGAGAGAGAGCGAGAGAGAGAGAGAGAGAGAGAGATAAGGGATAGGGAGGACAGTAATCAAGAAAAGCTCTTTTAACAAAAGTAATATAATACAGTAGATGACGCTGATCTCACGTCTCAAATGGATATTACAATCAGAATGTGCACGTATACAACATTTCACAGCAAGCCTTTATGCAGTGCACTGCATCTTATACGACTTTGGTGCAAAAAGACACTTATTGAAGGAGACACACAACTGAAGGAGAGAGAGAGAGCTGCTAAAAGAAAGTAAATGTGTGAAGCTATGAGTTCAATTTAGAAGCTATTGTGTTTTCTCCCCCTCCAATTCCCATCATACCTTGCAGTCATGCTACCCCTCCTGGGTTACCATAGCAACAGTCCGACACAGCAGGCCCAGCGGTGTATTTAAGGCCATCTTGCTGTGAGCATGGTAATCTCTGTCCTCACGCACATTGTCTCAGGCAATTAGGGAGCATTGCTCTGCGTGGGCTGTGAGCTCGTCCGGTTCTTTTATGTCAATCGACTGCCCACGTTCTGCAATATGATCTGATCCCTCTCATCCTCCCTCTGTAGTCTGCTCACTCAGTGGGAACTGGCCTTTTTAGGTCCTACTTTGCTTAATTTTATTATCACTTTTAACAGGCTATTTAATTCAATGTTATATGCATTAATTCCCATTAACTATGTATCTACATACAGCCAGAAAAAAAGTAATAGAAAATATAGTGGACTGATCTATCTCTGGATATGTTGCTTTGATGATTTTTGGTTAATTTTGTTTTTGCTGCTTCTTATCAAGAGTGGTACACTAATGCAAAAAAACAAAAATCAGGTTATGGTATAAAGCACAGGGTAGCTCCTTAATTTTACAAAAACAACTTCAGTGAAGAAAGCAAAGCAGTGCCGGTGTAGATAGCTACTTTTTTTTAGAGTACCTAGCAACTTTATGAAAACGCTAGTATGGCGTAGCCATTTTTGGGTGTGTTCACACTTGATAGAGTTCATCAATTAAAACTCTGGTGCGGTTGCTCTGTCTGTCCAAACCTTGGTGTGCACTAAGCAAGCGGGCTGAGACCTCTTGAAAAGGTGTGTCTCGGTCCGCTTTCAAACGAACTGCTTAGTTAGCATTATTTGATAATGATGCCGGAACATGAGAACTTGATAATGATGACTGTCACTGGACCACTATGTATCTGTGACATCCAATGTAGAAGCAGCGTGTAGGCCGGGCAGTGAGTGAGAAAAAATCCTAGCTACGGCCTTAGGTACTGGATGAGTTTTAAAAAAGAAAAACAAGGAAATGCGTTATTAATAAATGAAAAACTGCCAAATGAAATGTTCTTTAATCTTAATCTTCATCTTTATTTATTTATTTGTTTCAGGGGCGGACGGTCGCCACTGGCGGCTGCCTGGATCTCAAAGTAAAAAGTAAGGCACAAAAGGTGATGTTTTATTCTTATTAATTGGAGCTATGCTTGCGTTGTTTTAATGTATAGCATCACATTTTATAAACTTTACATAATTTTTTAGCTGGTACGGACACCACCATATATGATCCACATGCTTTCTGTCTTCATTTTAGGCACTGGTCCGAAATAAGACAACCGATCTACAAATGTGAACACACCCTTAAATTATGAGTGCCTTATAGATTGAAAGGTTAAAAGGTCAAAGTACAGTAGCTTCCCCAACACTGATCTCTGTTTCCTGCATAGTCTATTTCTTATCTATCTAGATACATTCAGCAAACTTCAGCTGCCTCACTGTGAAACACTGTGGAGACTCCAGGGATCAATTTCTCCTGAACCACAATTATTAAAGCAGATAGTTGACACTCAGTTACCGGAGACATTGTGTAGGACAGCACTGACTCACCACCACAGAACCTTACTTTTACTCCTTTGTACTGCGGAACCTCTCGTCTCTGCACCTTTCTCACATGTTCCAGAGATGAACGTAACAGCCATGACTTGGTGACCTCACCAAGGCTTCATTCCAGCATACTGGCACACACACTGCCCATCCTACCGTGTAGGTGAGACCTGATGCCGGATACCTGAGAGCGGGTGGTTGACGGTGGGTGTCACCGGAGCTCTGGGAGAATCTCTCGGCACCATCAAGTGAAACGTCACTCACTGAAAGGCAACCTGCAGGATCCATTCCAGCATAGTGCTGAGGCTATTTTAAGATTCATTATGCAACCCAGTTAACTTTCTTCAAGACAGTCTTACCGGGTACAATGATACGCATCCTAAATTAGCCTCTAATTACTGGCAGGTAGTATTGCTTAACTATGTTTAAGACTCATTTGTCATTTTAATCTCAGCCACATACATATATATATATATGTATAGTTATCAGGTCAATCACATTAGTATACATTAACTGTCAGGCTCACATTCACCTTCATTGAGAAAGATTATTCTAATTAAAGAGCTTTTAAAACTGATAAGAAGGAAAACCTTCCAAATAAAAAGACCAAAATTAAAAATCTACTGTATCAACAAACTGTCCTCAGTGGACAGGACGGCTGTTTTTCCTCCCAGCAACAGTAAGAAAACAATGAGGAAAAATTCTGGTGTGACCATTAATAATGAATAAACAAGCGCTTTCAAAAAACTCACTGTCCAAAAAAAAAAAAGAGAGCAAGGTGTTATAAATCATAAATGTTATGGTTAATCCCTACATGTTGGCAGCTCTGCTAAAAGCATTAGACATGCCATCTTTGGGTTATTTTGACTGCTAGGGCAAACTGGCTATCCCTACCTGATACTCGAGTTACAAAACCCTCAAACAATTGAACTTTTGCAGATGTTATTGCAATTATCACATAATATCTGTTTCTAAACTATTCAACTGAACCTGAATACTTCTTCTGGCACTGTAACAAGGCAAATGTTACCAAAAATGACGGCTGTTATCTTTGGCTGAGGTGATGATCACCCTCATAGCAGCCTCATTTATAATAAGCTAACCTGCAGCTTGCTTGATGAATATTTACACGTGAGCAAGGCGATATCAGTTTTCTAGTCTACCGGCTTCGGCTCAGCAACAGAAAATGTATATGACAGGGAATTTTTAACATTGCATGGCCAGACTGACACTTGCAAGACATTGAAACATTTCACACCGGCAGCAGACTATGGAAGTAAATGTGACCGATAAGGCCAGAGGGAATTGTCCCTGTCCATGGCTCACTGCAGCTCATTTCTAGTGATTTCATCCAGCAACACACGCTCCAAACAAATACAACAATATCTCCATCATCACTGGCTTTGTTACGTTATTATACCTCTTTTCAAGGCCCTGGGCATTTTTTTATCTGCCTTCTTAAGTGGGTCAATGTGTTCACAGTGATGGGGTTTCCCTTTAACAGTCTGATCAGCAAAGCCTCAAATTCAGGTTCTCCACATACTACACACTTCACCACTCCTCTGCCTACAGTTTCAGAATAAAACCTTTAGAAAATCCTACACCTCCCACCATTTTAGCTTTCCTATCAGAGCTAAATTTTTTAGAGAAAATCACAGGTTTCCATTTCTTCACAAAATATTTAAATACGCAAAATACTGCACTCCCACGTCCACACCAAAAAGGAATTACTCTCTCTCCTAGCTCTGCACCGGACATCACCATGCCACCAGGCTCCAATTTGGATGTTGTTCTGCTTTCCTACCTGGCTAAGGATTCCTCTGCATCATTGCTCTTGTGAGGACATCGCTTCCCCCCACCGTTGTTGCTCTGCTCTTGCGACATTGATGATGTGGCTACCTCATTATATCCGAGAAAATGTCATTCCCCATTTTGCCTCATGGAGGATGTTGTTCCCTCGTCTGGCTTCATGGAGAACTTAACTCCTTTCTCTTGTTTCCTGGTGAGTTAGATCAGTAGTTAAGGGGTTGGACTACTGATTGGAAGGTCCCAGGTTCTAACCCCAGCACAACCAAGTTCTCATTGTTGTGCCCTTAAGCAAGCACTTAACCCTCAACTGTTCAGATGTATAATCAGATGTTCAGATGTATAATGGTGTACATTGCTCGGACATTGAGATAGCTATTGCTCTGTTCTTATGTTCCACTTCTGAGTGGAGGACATCAAATCTCCTGCTGGCCACGACAGGGGTCATGATAGGATATTTTATTAATACATCAGTTTATTCTAAACTTCCATCAGCCTTCGCCTAAAATCTTTGACACTGTTCTGACTGAAATCTAAGCATTGGCACAAGCGAAGGGGGAGAAACACATGAGATAAAAGTTCTAAAGGTAATCCGTTTACACCACGCTGCCATGGCAGTAACACACACTCTCTACCTCAGTACCAGAGGTAGAGGTGTAATTAGTGCTAATTCAATCAGTCTGCTTTTATCAAATGCCTGAAGATATACACATACCTAGGCACGCTACGAATCACCAGGCAACAGAGTTACACTTCAAAGCTTACAAATGTTGTTTTCTCACTCCTCTGGTGCTCAGGATGTCTGACTTGTGCTTAGTTCTTCTGTCTGTGGTTCGGTTAGTTGTGGTACTCTGGTATGTGATAATGCACAGTTTTATATAATAACATTATAAAAACAGTAGACCATAACATTCTTTTGAATATCCTGTGCAACACAAAAGTGCTTATTTGTCTTCATCAACACTGTTTTTTCCCTCAAATGACCTTTCAGAAACAGTAGGAGGTCCTTCTAACAAGGGGTCAGGTAATATCAAGATGGGATACACATATTGCAGTGCTGTTCATTTAAATAAAATAGCAGAACTTTAACTGAGTTTGAAAAAGTGAATTTTTCACTACAGCTTTGTTTAATCATTCAGAAGCATTATGCAGCGACACATCATTTATATGAAAGCAAGACTCAGATCTCAGATCTTCGTTAATCCTGAATAATTATACAACTTACCTCCTACTTTTGTCCAATTATGATTAAACTTGAGTGGCCCCTCTAGTTTAAAAATGTAGCCTAAGCTGTATAAATCTGCATAAAAGCTTCACATTGCGCTGTATTGAAAAAAACAAACAAATATTTTAAACACCGAGTAGTAAAGCAACAAGGTCATTTTATTCTACATTTCATCATCATTTTCTTAACATAGAATTTGTTTAAAAAAAAAAATGTACTGTATATTAAAACAATTTTGTCTTTTTTAGAGGTGCTTTGATCGATTAGCTGAAAATCACATTTTTACACATGTTTGGTTGTTTTCCAACTGGTCAATCAAATAAAGCGATATTATTGTGATGATGTACTGAGTACTGAGGGATAATTATTACCAAGACATCAAATTTGCAACATCATTTTTTTTTTCTAAAGTGCAACCACGTGGGGGAACATCTGCCAAAAGCTTTAACACAACAAACCTTATTCGACACTTAAGAACAACACTGTGAATATCTGGAGCATGAAAATTCATCCACAAAGGGGGGCAGCAGCTAAATCTTGTAAGTCGACCCTCACGCAATCACCTGTACCAAAAACCCTCAAAAGATTTTTCACTTTCTTTATAATCTACATGAAATAACACATTAACACATTTTCTACATCGGAAGCTTAAAGACACGCTACAACCAACACTCGGTGTGATAAGTGTGCTTGAGGAAAGGATGTGAGACATGCTGTCAGAGCTCCCACATTCACATGTCCCTATCGACCAATCACTAAAAAGTTTTAGCGTGCAGTTTGAGCCCCTCAGTTCTGGAGGGTGACTTATGATCACCCCTGTTCTGACGATTCCAAAATGGTCTTCTGTTAAAAGTGTAAGTGAGAGAGAGCCTTATTATTAGTTACTGATGATAAAAAAAAAAAGCTTGGGGAGTCCTTCTTGAAGTGCTCGACACTGAGAAAGGGTTGAAAAAGTGAAAAAGTGCACTTGCTAGAAAAGAGGAAAGTTGCAGGAACTCCAGTGCTGAAGTGAAGTGCATTAGTGAAATCACTCCCACACAAGCTGTCTGGAAGAGATGTGCTGCTGACATCAGCATTGAAGCAGCTGTCTCAGAGATCTTGCAGTCACCTTTCTAAAAGCATGCTGGCATTTACCTCAGAGCCAATCTATAAACTTTACTGTGTCGATGCTAGATTAAGAAAATAAGAGTGCAGCACAAGCCTGCGCTGCTCGCTAAGTTGAATATGAGTCATTGTATCGAGGAAGTGATCGGCATACGTGTGTATGTGGGTACTGTACATGGTGCTGCGGTACAGTTTCATAGTGTACATGCGGACCTCTAGCTAAAGCTTCTGGTCAAAGTTACTTACAGTACATTAACGTCCAACTTCCCTGGAGCAGGATAGGGATTAGTGCTTAAAGCCTGTGATCAAACCCTGACTTTGACGATGCTGTTCACATGCAGTCTTCAGTGCTGTGACTAAGACAGGGCACTGCAGTTAAGTTTCCAAATGCAGCAGCCAGAGCATTACAGTATACTGTATATGCCTTACATTTCCTAAGACACTGAAAATGCTCACAGGAAAAAAAAGGACTAAACCTAAAACCTAGTATTCTTCCTTGTATCACTCTGTGTAAAATTCAAGAGAATTTCTCTTTTTAGAGAGGGTTCCATGTAGAAGAGTAGGCTATCCAAAAAAACCCTAGCAAATTCTTTCAGTGCTTTAAAAATACTTACTATGGCATACTGCTACCTGCTGCTGACAGAAAGTCAATGATTTAGGTACCTGTCTGTGTGGTGGTTTACGTCTTCTACTTGTGTCCATGTGGATTCTGAATTCACAGTTTTTCTCCGACTTTGAAGAATTGCCAATAGGCGGGTACGCATTTGTGTGCCCAATATGCCCTGCGATGGACTGGCATTTTACCTAACACACACTGTTCCCAGGACAGCCTCCAGATTTTTTGGAAACTGAAGTTAAATATTGTATAAGAAAGCAACTAAAAAAACTCTAGTTTTAAGCAACTCTTGTATTCCGACCTCGCAGCGGTTTTCTATGGGGGTTTTCATAAGTGGCACGATCCAAACAAAAAAAAAGTCATGCCAATTGCAAAGGAATGCAATTGCACTTCGCAACATACTTGCACCAACTTGCGCAACATCTTAACCATGCAGTATGGAAGAGGATTAGGGCCACCATATAAATAAATAAATAAATAAATATAGAAGAATCAGTTCTTCTAAGGCGGCACGGTGGTGTAGTGGTTAGCACTGTCGCCTTGCACCTCCAGGATCCGGGTTTGATTCCCAGCCAGGTTGAATTCCCGTCTCTGTGTGCATGAAGTTTGCATGTTCTCCCCGTGCTTGGTGGGTTTCCTCCCACAGTCCAACGACATGTGGGTTAGATTAACTGGCATTCCCAAATTGGCCGTAGTGTGTGAATAAGTCTGTGGTCCAGGGTGTGCCCCGCCTTGTGTCTCCTGGGATGGGCTCCAGGCCCCCCGTGACCCTGAATACAGGATTACGCAGTATAGATTATGAGTGAATCAGTTCTTTTAAAATAATCACATTTTGTTTTTTTGCAGCCTGAAATTAAGGCAGACACAGTTTTTGAAGACAGACACAGTAGAGACAAGAGACTAAAGGCTGTGGTAAAAAAAAAAAAAAACGGTGATTCAACAAAATACTGACACAAGGGGGAGATCGTTTTACAAATCAGTGATTCTGCCTCCGAGTGGTGCAGTGGTAAAGCGCTCGTCCTATCATCTGGAGATCGCCAGTTCGAATCCCGGGTGATGCTGTAACCTCTCGCAGCCGGAGGTCTAGAGAGAGCTGATTGGCCGAGCTCTCTCAGAGGGAGAAAATGATTCTGTTTTTTTTAGACATGTTGGTGACATATCTTTCATTTGGATTTTAAAAGTTACACAGAGTAAATATGGCTGGATAAAACAAAAACTTAGTCTGTCTTCATTTCAGGCTGCAAAGCAATAAAATGTTATTAGTTTAAATGGGGATGATTCTTTTCTATACCCACTGTATGTGTGTGTGTGTATATATATATAGGGATGAGATTCACCAGTCACAGGATATTATCACAATATCTGCATACGGTTCGATAAGCATCATGATTTTTATAAACATCCTAATTCGATACTGCATTTGTCGCGGATTTTCTTACAATTTTAAACCATTAAAAAAGTTGAATGAATAATTAAATGTAGCCCATTTCCTATCATATACTTTTCTTACTTAAAAACCAAGTGCAACAGTACAAACTAACTTTTAATACAAGACATTTGACTACACAACACGTGCCTTCAAAGTCTCAAAACTGAAAGACAATCAGCGTGCGAGTTGTGTGACTACAAGCGCATATATGTGAAAGAGAAACTATGAGAAAATAGACAAAATCTAAACTATTTTTTTTTATATTTAATAGTGGCCCTAATCCTCTTCTGTAGTGCAGCAATATTGTGAGCCAGTTATAAATATGAAGAACGGAAGGTCCTGAAATAGTCTTTATGCAGTAATCAATAGGCCTGAGAAGCTAAACACGAGTAGGTGTTCCCACATTGTGACTTGACACAGACAGGATGTTAATCTGCAGCAGATAATATTTATAAACATTCTCATTTTTCACATTTTTATAGCTTTTCAGTATTTGATCTTATAGAGGTGAAACATTAACTTTTATTCTAAGCAGCTTTTAACTGCGATTTATAGAAAACTCATTGTCGTTAAATATTTTCCATTTTCGAAGGTCACCAGATTGGGTTTTTTAGTAACAAGACAAAATCCAATCAATTTAAAATTAGGTTTTCTCTTTCTCCGTCCACAGTATTCTTTTTTTTTTTTTTCAATTTTATTCTTACAGACTCGATGTCAAACTTAAGGACTGTTGGCTAAATTTAAACTTAAATATTGAAACAGCCTGTAGTGCATTACTAAATAATTCAGTGCATATTTGTTTATTCCGAGTACCCCTGACAATCATACTGCGAAAAAACTTTCATAGAAATGAATTAAAAGCAATAAACTTTTTTTTTTGTTACTGTATCTATTTGCTACCAGTATTTAAGTGTGTCAATACTGGAAGAATTCATCATGTCCAGATAAGAGATCAGACCACCACATGACCTTGCTGTATATGCAGAATGCAAGCATGCATGTGTGTGTGTGTGTGTGTGTGTGTGTGTGTGTGTGTGTGTGTGTGTGTGTGTGTGTGTGTGTGTGTGAGGAGACTGAGTAATTTTATGTGGGATGGAGACATGTTTCTTTTTTCATTTTGCCCCTTGATGGTGTCATTGCAATCTGATATCTTCCCGCTCACAATGGCAGGAAAAACATATGCGCAGACGGAACCTGCACACAAACACATACACACATATATATATATATATATATCCCCAAAAAATTATACACACTTCAAGAAACAAAAAATACTATGGTATACATTATATTAATATATTATTAATAATTCTATCAGAAAACTATCATATATATTAACATATATTGTTTCAAATATTTATACAAGTTTTTCTTTTCCTGAATTGTGTGTATACATTCTTTTGGCTGACTCATTTACACACATCCATACATCTACGAATCTCTGTAGTCCAACTAGAGACTGGAGGCCAATGGTGACCATTGTATTTATTCCTATTTTGTATGACCGGGCTAGGACCTCCAGTCAACATTCACACACACATTCACAGGCATGGGCAATCTGCATGTCATTGGACTGTGAGCGGAAACCGGAGAACTCGGAGGAAACCCACCAAGCACGGTGACCAAAAACTTGTCACCAGGTAATAAGGATGAAGAAATGGGATATATGTTGTGGGGAGCATTTTCACTTCAAAGTCTCATTCCTTTTCTCTACACGAACAACATATTACTATTTGCACCCTTAACCCCACACAAACACACTCACACACAGACACACACAAATTCATGTATGTTGACATCCACTTAGGTTTTGCCATTCATTCTAGCACTACTGCAGCTAACTATGGCTCCAATTAATATCTTCAATATGTCAGTAGTCAAAATTAAACCTTTCACCCCTTTCAGCTGCAGACTTAATTTTCTAGTGTGTGTGTGTATGTCTGTATAAAGCAAGAGACAGAAGATGCTTCACACCCTATTAAAATCCATGTCATCCTATCAAAATGGATGCCTTTCCTAACACTTCCACGCTCCAAGTTCCAGATAGCATCTGTACTAAAGTGACAAGCAGCTTCATAACTAACTAAAATGATAATCACATCCTCACTGCATGCCATTATTCCAGCTTAATATATTCAGTGAATGCTAACACAGCAATGGAGCACAATAATCACAAAACTGAGAGAAACACAGAGGAGATGCCTTTCATCCCCTCTGCTGGGGTTCAGGCATCATGTTGAAGCTTTTTGTTGCATACTGAGTCTCACTGTTGCCAGGTGCATTCAATAATGTTTTACTGTTTGAAAGAGTATACACTCCTGCACAAAAACACAAGCTGTGACGTATTGTATACCATTCATTTATCCGTTCGTCTACACTAAAACATTTGTTCTCTTCATTGTCATGATCGGGATCAATAACCCATCCCTGTGCCCAAGGTGGGAGAATTCACATCAGATGGGATACCACTCAATCTCAGGGCAACAGGCACACACAGGTTCACTCTTGAGACTTGGTGCAATGGGTGCAAGTTCATTTGACCTCAAGGTCAAGTACAAATGAGTATGGTGGTCTCGAGCTGAGTATGGTGTACTCGGGAGGAGTTCAAACCAGACCAGAGCATGGAAGTAGAGCATTGTGTAGAATGTGACACCATCAACACTGAAGTCGTGTTTACATGCAGCACATGCCAATCGCATCCTCTGAACTACACTGCTATAGCTGATATAGGAAGGCAGGTGAGAGGATCTCTTTTAAAAAATTCTCAAAAACATCAAGAACAGTAGACATAGTACTCTTCTTCTTCACTGTGTTTATTCCACAAACCACCTACTGTAGGTGCATACCACCGCCTACAGTAACAGGGAATGTGGATACACAAGTGTACTCAGGTACCGAAAAATATTATTAATGTGAAAGCTGACCAGTGAGAGGGTGAAGAGGGTGTAAAAACAGACTCACCTAACAGAGGACACCCACATATCCCTCAAGAAGCTACTGTACATAGCTAGATAATAATAATAATAATAATAATAATAATAATAATAATACTATTAGTGTTAATGACAACAACAACAACAACAACAACAACAACTAGACAATTCCTGGAGAAATTGTGAAGAAGCAGAAATATTTCCTGGGCAAAATGCTCAAAATTGCTCTTTTCTAGACCGTACACTTACAGTGATATATGAGCACAACCAACTCACAGACAGAGAGAATGTAACCAGCTTTCTCTTCAAAGGCAAACTTATATTTTGTGAACCGTAAATGCTAAGGGTTCAGTTCTTGGATTTTTCTAGAAGAGGAGGCTTTAAGCTTGTGAGAGTTCAAGTTTTATATCTGTATTTTAAAAGATGTGCACAGGATGGCACTTTTCCCAAACTAGAGAGTTTTGTGGGGGTGTATGTAAAAAAAATTGAGTGCGAGTTGGTGAGAGAGTAGAATAGTTTTTGCTGGATCAGAATGTGTTCACTCTAGAAAACCGACTACAGTATATGGAGTGATTTTTGCACTGATTTCAGTATTTCATTTTTCAAAGGGTGCATTATTGTTGATGAATCAAAATGATTTAGAATTTTTTTTTGAGCATCTGACATCCGATCAGACCAAAAATGTGTGGAGCTAGAAGTCACAGGAGCCAAGTAGCTGAGCTCAGGTACCAAACACACACTTGTATATACAGTACAGTATAACTCTTTTAACTCTATAATTGTGTGTCTGTTGCTTTGACATCATTACATAAAAAGGGAAAGAACTCAAATGTGAAGAGAAAAACCAAGGGTGACCTCTTTTCTGGTGGCATTTCATGTCATAAAAAACATGCTCCAAATTTAAGCTGTTGAGAAATAAGGGTTGTGCAAAAATACTAACAGTACAAATTCCAATAGCAAATAGTACAAATAAAGTTTTTTTTTTATTATATATATATATCCTTTAAATATCAATTATTTAACAGAACCATTGTTAATTAAACTGCTGCTACTATTCTTGCACCACTTAGGACTAACCCTAACACTAGCTTAAAACCTAAACATACAGTAGGAATGTTTTTTTTGTTTTTGTTTTTTTTTAAGAAACACATGTGCCTTTCTGTGAATTCCTTATGTCTTCAGCAAATTCCGGCCAGTCTGCCAATGATTACTAGTTTTTGTGTTTAGAAGTTAAATCCCTAATAAAGGACAATATTTCAAGCCTGTAGTTGTCATGGGTCTAGCTGGTGGTACTGGCTAGACCGGCTGATGTTGTTGCCGTGGGCATATATGGTTGGCATGAAGGCAGAGGGGTTTTCAAACAGAAATAGTCTTTATTTAAACAAACTCAAAAACAGACACAAACAAACAAAGGAACCAAAACAACAAACTCAAACTATAACTAGGGCTCAGGAAAAACACAGGGAACAGCGCGCTAACACAGGGAACTGACGGAAGGAAACATGGAGCTGGAGCTAACTAAAGACACATAGGGGAACTAGAGACGAGACAGGACTGGACTGGAGAGATAGGACTGGACTGGAGAGACAGGACTGGAGAGACAGGACTAGACAGGGGACAGGACTGGAGAGACAGGGCTAGCCAAGAGACAGGACTGGAGAGACAGGGCTAGCCAGGAGACAGGACTGGAGAGACAGGGCTAGGGGCAACAGAGACTAGAGACCGGATGGGTTAGTGGTTAGTGAGGTTAGTAGCTACATGGAATACTGGGGACGCTGGATGCTGACCTAACCGGGTTAGTAGCTAATGGAGTTAGTGGCTAACCGGGTTAGTACTGATCTAATAGGGAAACAGAACACAAGAAGCAAAGCTCACATGACGGTATACAAACAAACAAACAAACAATGCTCGAACCAGTTTCCCAGAACAAACTGCTATTTATATAAACTTTAATGAGCCACCTCAGTTCAGGTGGGCACTCATCACCTGACTGAGGTGCCTTCTGGGAAACTGAGTCGACCAACAAAAACTACACAGAACGAAACAGTGAGCTCTAGTGGAGGTTCCTAACAGTAGTACTGAACCGTGTCTCCTGCATACCGATACGCCACTAATAAAAATGCCTCTTTTCTGTTTACCTATAAATAAAAGTACAACTTTATATACTGTTTTTGGATGTATATGGTACAGTTCCCCCTAGCGGCAGTTCGTTTATCTAACGCTACTGTCTACTGTTTTTCCTATGTGCACCTCTTTGTTCAGATAGTGTCCTTATGTCAAATTCATTGGATTGATCTGTTTTGAAAGTCAAGACCCTTTATAGCAGGAATCCAGATAGAGAGAGTCAGCATATAGGGTTCTGTTTGAGTGTGCGTGTGCATGTGCGTGTGCGTGTGTGTGTGTGTGCACGCGCGAGTGTACATGTTCCCTTCCTGATGGTCTGGTGTGCACAGACAGGAAGCTTGGGCTTTTCCCCCCAACCTCCCAAAACACCGCACATAGATATTTATATCCAGACTACACAGTGCCACACATTCAGCCTCCACTCACCTAGCTCTCCCCTCCTCCTTTCTCAGTCCTTCCTCTCCTCATGAATGATAGCGTGGGAGTGTTTACATGGCTTATCTGTGTCTCCTGGCTATAAATTAAAAACTCTCTATCAACAAAAGAGTAAAAACTGTTTTTCTATACGTGTACATTGTTTTTTTATTTTCCACTGACTGCATTTTCACCTCCACTGTTATGTTAGGTGTGTTTTCCATGTCGTAGTGGACAGTGTTTGAAGCTCGCCCTGTAGAGCTGCGTGAATGTCCACGCCTCGATACTCGCTAAAAACCTGAGGTTCAAAGGTCAGATTTGAGCAACAAACACTTAAGTCATTAAGCTCACCTTTTATTAGCTGTCCAGTGTTTAATCACAGAGATTAAATGTGAACTGGTCAAAATAGCTGCTGTGACAAGTCAAAAAATATATACCTTTTATACTTTCATGGAGACCTGCTTACTGCATATATGGGACATTCCTTATGTCAGAGACCAAAGCCCAGCTCAACACACAAAGTGTCCACTGAAAATGCTGTATATATGACACAAGCAGTTTGACACTTTTGGTGCCCCATTGTGAATACGTGACCATTTTTTCCGCATTTCATTTCATTGTTCACATTTCTTGGGCTTTAGGTTCACCTGCTACAAATTTCCTGTTTCGAGATATTTATACTCCTTTGTTTACTGTTCTCTTTACTAAGTCTCCATTTTACCCTTAGTATATGACTATGTGCATTTTTAAAGACTTGTTCCCTTTGTCTAACTTTTCAATAAAATATGAGAAATTTTTCATATATGTACAGTACACAATGTCTGTAAATCACTGCTGTAAATCACCATGATACAGCTCAAGAATGAACACACTGTATGAGGATCCATATCTCAGCAAGGGAGGCCATCACCCCATGTCTGCCAACGGGAATCATTATGGGGTGAATTAAGATATTTTTGTATCAGATAGTCTAGGAACATTCGCTGATTCAAATGAAATGAAGTGATGCAAATGAAACCAGTCACAAAATGAAAAAGGATTTTGAAACAATTACTATATGACCAAACAATGTGGGGTTAGCCATGAATATTTTAAGCATAGCCACAAATATTTTCGCCTTGAGGTTGAGGTGTTTTATATCAAAGCATCAGACACGTAGAGAGTTAAAGAGCGGAAATTTACTCACACTCAGTGTCTGAGGGAGGGGAAATTATTTTAGAAATAAGACGCATGCACAAAGGCATCAAGAAAAGCTCCGGTTAGGAAATACAATCTAGCCTTCTGGGCTATTTTAAGCAGAAAAATCAAGGTAAACTAGTCATGTTATGGTTCTGTCTCTCCCTCAGTTCAGTTCAGTTGAAATAATCTTCATGACCAAAATAAGAAACTGCATTGCCACTGTAATTTTGACAGTAAAGGAACCAAAACAGCAGTAACACCAGATTTAACAATATAATGATAAGAAAAAGAAAAGGAAAAAAAGAAACTATCTGTGTAGGGAGAGACAGAGAATGGACTAGAGAGGCTAGACGTGCTCACAATGCATGGGATAAACGGAGCCATCCTGGTATAATGGACAGTGCCATCACTCTATGTCTCTCTCCTGTGTTTGCGCATGTGTGTGAGATAAAGTATTAAGACAACATATGGCATCTATTATAATGTAGTTCTCCCTGCGCACAAAAAAAAACAGGTGATGTCACTAATTAGTTCTCGACCTATCTGGCGGAAGAGTTGTGCTAATAAGAATCAGCTGGGTTAGTTAATAGACGGAACAAATATGTGGCAGGACTTTTACTTTCTGAAGTTTTTACAGTGTTTAGTTCTGCACAAAAATGGCTAGACCTAGGGAATTCTCAAGAGAACTGCGAACTTCTGAGGTAAAGGTCTATACATGATTTTAAGAAGTAATCAAGCAGGCATGGGTTGATTAAGTGACCGCAGAGTACTGTACACAGATGTTTAACTCTAAGCCCAGCCTGATCCAGCAGATTCTGAAGAATAAAGGATTTCATACTAAATATGGACTGTTGTATAGCAATTTCACGGCATTAAATAACAAAGTATTCTTATTATTTTGGTTGTTGTTATTTTAAAATTCAGAGAATGTCATGCTTGTCTCAAAGATTTACATTGTAAAGATTTACAGATTTACAGATTTACATTTGCCCAAGGCAAACTTGACTTGGCCCCTGATTTTCTCAATTGCTAGAAACGCCCCTGCTTTGGTATACTCTGCAAATTAGCTCAAGATTTGGGCCGTCATTAAGTGCGAATTACTTTGGAATTACTTTAGAATCATGTAACCATGGAAAAAAGAATTTTGTCTCTACGCCTCGAGGTTATCTACTGTAGATAAGGCTTTAGAAAATCTACAGCACAACCATTAAGTCAAATGGGTCCAAACTGCATGTCTGAAAATACCTATTGACCACATGTATTGTAGAAGTTATAGTTTGGTCTGGGCACTTTATTTTAAAACAACTTTTTTTAGTGGCATTCATTGGGGGACAACAAAAGAAGAATTTCATTGTACAGGGGGAACCTGTTTCTTTACCGTGCATATGACAATAAAACTTGAAACTTTTTTGTGCAAAAAAAACCTAAAGTTATGGTTATTTAGATCTTCATGTCTAATCAGTTTTTAGTTTAGTATCCTTATATCTTAATCTAATAAAGCGTGAACACAACAGCAACCCTAATGTCTAGTTTGGTTGTAATGACGTTGAGGTGACGTTTAACAACAGGACGATGTTGTTTTTGAAAAATAGAATGACTGGTAAAAAGATGTTGAGAATGACCCAAACACAATGTTGCATATTCCTGAAAAATAGTTAATAAAAAGAAATATACTAAATAGTTCATCATTATTGGAGCATTTACAGTATGCTGATTAACAAGAATGTCTGACCATACACAACCTTTAGAAAATATTACCGTGAGGCTCCCAAATTACTGTAAAATGTTTTTTGTGCATTTCTTGTTCAGTGCTCGCATTTACAAGTGTCAACTGCATGCTCCCTAATGGTCCAGTGGTTAGCATGCAGTGCTCCCACCGCGGTAATCAGACTCTTAATGTTCTGCTATTAAACTGGTATGGAAGTTGTTTTGCAACATTGTGGTAGGGGCATTCATTATCACATCGTCAGTATTGTTCTGGCGTCTTTTCATCAGAGTAATTCTAACTTTCGAAAACAACAACCTGATAACAACTTTGTCCCAACATCAACAAATTAACATCACCACAATGTTTTCACAACCAAGCATTCCTGCTGGGAAGCTTTGATGAACCCAATCCATCAGGGTTTCAGATTTTACAACATGTTATATTACACACTATATATTTACATAAGAATTTCAAACGTAGAGCGCTTGAGAAAAATGAGTGTGATATGCTATGATAGGTGATATGACAGCCAACAACCTCTCCATCATGTCCTGCCTCATAAGAAAAATCCCTCATAATATTTACCGTAATAAGTCCCACTCAGGCACAGCAGACATACACAGGCATGCAAGTTTTATGAAAAAAATGTGTGCACTAAAATGTGTTAGGAGATGCAGCAAGTAAGTAATGTTCAGCTATTAATGTATTATAAATACTTTGTTGACTTTCCTTGAGTGGCTTTAAGAGCAACAATTCTCCTTGGCCTTTATTGTTCTCAACAGATCTCTCAACAGCATTAGAGATGTTTTTCAGAAACCCCAGATCAAACATCTGTTGATGTTTTATGCCTTTTTTTTTTTACAATGAATTTTAATTCTGGTAACTGTAGAAAGGGCTATTTTAATACTCGTAGCTAGCTGTCTCTGGGACAGTCTACCCAACAATCCAGCCTTTTTGAAAATCAAATATAAAAGAATTAGAATTTTAATATGCATGTTTATAGATATATGTATTCCAATATGAAAAGAAGGAAACAACTTTCAATCATTTAAACTAATTTCATGCAACTATTATATCATTAAACTATGAGACTATATTTAGTTCTTGCATGTCTGTCACATATCCATGAGTAAGGATTTGATGTGTGCAAGATAATGGTTAAAAAGTGGCAAGTATGCAAGATATCTCTTTATCTCCATCTCTCTTAAGAAACTCTCAGGTCTCCAGCCTTTCAACCTTTGCTTTCTTTTTCCAAAGATCTCTCTCCATGTCTTACATTCTCTCTGTCTTAATTTTCTTTGGTTATGCACAGTATTTTAGGCAGGTGTAGCTCAGTGGGTTAAGGCCCTACATCACTGTGCTGTAAACCATATGTGACAAATAAAGATTGTTTCCTCATTTCTCAGCAGACTACATGCTGTGGCTTACAGGTGTTTTGTCCTTCAGTGTGAGAGAGAGAGCGAGAAAGAGAGAGGGAAATATCACTACACTGCGTTCCCACTGTCCTACATTCCTCGGCTCAAATGGATAGGGGCTGTGGGTGCAAATGATGATGCCTTTGCAACAATCATTTGCATGCTTTTAATTGCCATCAGGATCTAACTCTTTTTTATCCATCCCATGAGGCTTATGTCAATTCTTGACTGCAGCTCCTGATAGCTTTATTGTTCACTCGTTTGAATGCAGTGTGAAAACTTGTGTGAAAGTGTGAAACATAGATGATGATGAGGGCGACAATGATCAGGATGATATACAGGATGATTTCGCATCAGTCTGATGTGTCATGAAGCTGGGTGAAATATGACAGAATGCAGTTCATCATTGCACCATGGCCACTTGCAAGCACAAATGCCATGCCTTTTCCCCTGGGACTAGCAGGCACAAAGGCCACACATCCGTCAATAGAACTGACATGCACAGAGGCCACGCCTTCAGCAGTGGGACTCGCAAGCACAGAGGTGTCACCTCCATCATTAAGACTGATAATTACAAAGGCCACACCACCTTAATTAGGATTGATAATTACAAGAGACAGACCTTCTGCATAAGATATACTGTACTAAACGCAGAAACCATGCCTCCTGCCCTGGGACCGATAAGTACAGACGTTTCATGTCCTTGATTGGCCACACCACTTTGGATGGGAGGGTTGGGTTTTATAAACCATGTTCCTTTTTTCCTGGGGGTGGAGGTTTTGGGACCACACTTCCTTCACAGGAAATATTGGGTTTAGACTCTGCCCTTCCTTTACAGGAAATCTTTGGTTTACAGGCCATGTCTACTTTACTTGTAATGGTTGGTTTAGAGGCCCACGCCTCCTTTACCAGATTAAGGGCATTGGAGGCTCGAAAGGTTACGGCTGTAGGGTACTGAACAGAGGGTTGGAGGTTCAAGTCCCATCACTGCCAAGGTACCACTGTTGAACCCTTGAGCAAGGCCCGTAACCCTCTCTGCATCCTGTCTGACCCCCAGGTTCCTAACTGGAATATGTGAAAAAATCATTCTACTGTGCATTAAGGTACAAAGTACATTTACTGAGAATAATTGATAAAGGCCACACTTTCGTATTGGGAATTATGAGTTTAGATGCCCTGCAAACTCAGACTTACATGTTTAAATGGTGGGTTTTGAGCCCACACCTCCATTACTGTTATTGACAAGCGCAAATGACACACCTTCATTCATTTCAACTGACTAACACAAGGGCCAGCCTCCTTCCTTAATACTGACAAACACAGAGACCACATACAGTATACAGTAGTGTACATCACTCAGACTGACAGGTAGAGGCCATGCCTTCTTCTAATGAACTGGTAGACACAAAAAACACATCTCCTTCTTTAAGACTGACAGTAGGGAGGCCACATCTTTTTCACAGTGAGCAACAAAACAAAACGTAATAGCCAAAGAAAAAACGATAACAAGATAAATGGACAGACCAAAATAAAGTGCAGGGCAAATCCACACATATATCAACCTTACCATGCAAAAGCAAAGTAAGCATAAATTCATGTGGTTTCTATCAAACCGTACTGATCGACCAAAACACTACATCTGCTACTACTTTTAAATTAAACAGTAAAGTCCAATGCTGAGCGTCAAAAGTAGAAAAATAATAAAGATTTTTAAAAATTAATAAAAATTTGAAGAAAAGAAAAAGAAAAGAAACCACCAGAAAAATGTTAGCAATAATTGCTGACTTAATCATTTCATAGTTCGTTTTTTCAGGATTATCACTGCAACTGTCTGTTAAAACTCGTGCATTCGTGCATGCTTTTCGGTGGCATGGTGGTGTTGTGGTTAGCACTGCTTCATTACACCTCCAGGGTCTGGGTTCGATTGTCAATTGCAGTTGTCTTTAAAATTTACAGTGGTTATAGAAAACATCATAAAAATTTGTCTATTTAATGTCACAGTGCTGATCAAACGCTCGACATATTCAAAATCGGAAAAATTTTACATTTACATTGTGCTGCACTTTTGACATTTCATATTAAGGTTTAAATTCATGCAAAATGTATTGCGCCAATTCCAAATCCCAAACTCAGGTCAGTGTTTGTGTGAGCTTCCTCCGGGTTTTCTGGTTTCCCAAAGCAATACTTTTAGCTGGATTTCCTACACTAGATTAATCATAAGTGTGAAAGTGATTATACACAGTGCCCTGTGATAGTGTGGCATCCGATACAAGTAAATTTTTTGACCTCATTACCAATATAAACTTTAGTATCATACTGTTCCATGTAAATATGTCCACATGATTAAAATGATGCCTTACCAATAAAAGAAGGTGAATGAGGAGCTTTTAGTGGTTAAAGTGATGGTCTACTGATTGGAAGTTCCCAAGTTCAAACTCCTAACCCATCAAGCTGTGACTGAACAAGGCACTTAATTCTCGAGTGTTCATATGTTTAATGAGATAAAAACGCCAGTCGGAACATTAATTATCTGCTTTTTGTACTGATTAATTAAACAACTTTAGATTAGTTTTTAAACTACATGAATTAGTTGAATATCAATTTAATAAAAGCCACACATTAGTGTCCACACTACTTAAATTGTATTTTGAATAACTAAATAGTTTAATCCATTTGTTTTTAATAAAATAAAATAAAAAGACACTAAAGGGTAGGTCATAGTCGGCACAATCTGCCTCTCTGGAGCAATTGGGCAGGTAGGTGAAAGCACTGTGTGTATCTAATAGACTTCTAGTGCCACCTGTTTGAGAAAGCGATTGTAATCTGCATAAATCTGACTGCATGAAGTGAACCTAACATGCTGTGTGTTCTGAGCTCCTGACGAGATATTTCTGTAGACGTGAGCTGTTAATCTGAGCCCTGATGCGAAAAACTGTGCCAATGGACCCATCACTGTAGTGTGGCAGAAATGTGATACATTCTGGACATAAATGTGATACACAAATGTCAATTGTTATATACTGATTATACTGATTGTATTTCCCTTCTTGTATTTCTGTCCATATCCAAACATCAGCCTTTAAGCCTGAATGGTTATATGTGTGACAAATTAAAGACATTATCTATGATTAATAATATTTGATTTGGTAACTCTTTCAGAAGGGGATGAAAAATAACCACTTACATTCACACACACACACACACACACACACACACACACACACACACACACACATCAGTCATGATAATGTGATAATATCTCACTCTGTATGTGACAGAATCTTATGCATGTGTGTGTGTTTGCTGCGGTGCCGCTGTGTATCAGTGAGCGCAATGTCAAGAGAGTGGGAGAGTGTGGGAACGGAGTGTAAAATTACATCCATCCGTGACGGCCTGCACTTTTGTGTGTTTGTGTGTGTGTGTGTGTGTGTGTGTGTGTGTGTGTGTGTGTGTGTGTGTGTGTGTGTGTGTGTGTGAGAGAGAGAAAGAAAGAAAGTGAGTGAGAAAGAAAGTGTGAGAGAAAGAGAGTGAGAGATTAGGAGCATCATTTGCAGTTTACGTAGGAGGCTGCCTGTAGATGAACCTCCTCTCTCTTCTTCTCTTTCTCTTTCTCTCTTTCCTCCTCTTTTCTGACTGCTGACACCTCCATAATTAACCTTGTTGGGTGCTGTGTGCGTGGGAGGCATCGGAAGCGCACTTCTCCCCTGTATCTGACCTCTCCATCGGCTCGAAATAGTTGCACCACCGTGACAGGAGAGGAGTGGAGCTCAGTCCTTCGATGATCCACAGGAAAGAGCAGTTTCTGATGCTGCTCTTTAAACCTGCGTTGCCACGAGCTTGACTCCAACACTCACAAATATCACAAAGACTGCTTGCTGCATTCTGTGCTAAATAAAGCTCGACCCCCTGAGTGAGCCCTACATCCGCTTTCGGTCTCTCTCCTTATCCGTACGAGCACTTCCTGTTCCTTATCAGCACTTGGATTTCTATAGCTTATTACTCAGACATTCAGGTTAAAACATGCTATTCAGTACCTCCAATGAAATGTAACATGCACAGGAGGACGACTGGTTTACACATGCTGCCGAGTTGTGCAACAGAAAAACATTTGCTGTGTCATCCAGCAATGTGAGTTCGAATCCTGCTAAAACCATCTGTAGCCAGGAGTCTTGGGAGCAGATTGGCTGTGAGCTCAGAGGGAGAATCACATCAATCACAGCCGTACTAACCAATTATGAGCTCCTGTGCTTCTTTCCCCACCCATAACAGTGCATGTGCAGCAGTTAATAAAGCTCTTGTCTCACAGGAAGCACATGGTAGCCTTTAGTGATGGGAAGTTTGGATCATTTGGTTCTTTGAATCTCGTTCAACAAAATGAACAAATCTTTTTTTTTTTCAGTCAATTGGTTCATTTCGTTCATTTGATCAGAAATAAAATAAAATGTTACATTTTTAATAAACATGTGTACATACACAAGGCAGCAAAGGACATCTTATGATAAACCGAATGATTTCAGTTCTTCTCAAGAGTCTTCTAGGCCGAGTCGTTCACTTGACAAAAGAACGAACGATTCGGACTAGAAGACTCAAAGGTACAGTAACTACTCATTTATGTGGCCTGTACATAACCTACGGAGGTTTTGCGAAGCTTTGCGCATAGAAAAATAAATGAATCACTCTCCAAGACTACTCGTTTTTCTGATCACGTTAAAGACTCGTTCAAAAAGATCAAATCGTTCATGTTGGATTTTATTCGTACAAAACCTGAAGATGAATCTGTCTTGGCTGCCACAGAGCCAGCGAGGTTGCACTACAATCTAAGAGGAACGTTTCTGGAGCTAGAGCGAATGAGACCGATGGATTAAAAAGAGCTCTAACCAACAGGATAAAAAAATGTCCTGTAACCTTGTGCAGTTTTGGAGAAAATGTAAAAAATATTTTTAATTTAAAAAAAAGTCACAAAAACATTTGTGTATGTTGACAATTATAGTCCTAATAATTCTTTGGTATTGACCAAGAAATTAGCAATCAGTGCATCACTAGTTTTAAGTAATCTTCTGTGCAGATTCCAGATAGATTCCAGTTAGCATTAAACTTCATAATAGATTTTAATATTTCTGCTTCATACAGCAGTATGCTGTTAAATAAAAATGAATAGTCTAGCTGTACTTCTAATTCATTCTGTTTTGTGACAGGATAAAATAAAAGGCTTATTAATATTTGGAAAGATTTGATGTTTAAAAACCTGAATGCAAATTTTTAAAGGAATCTACGAGCTGTTGTTTAATCTCATTTGCATAGGGCACACTTGTGTCCTCGTGCACTCTTGAGACAGTTGATATTCATATTTTGGAGCAGATGAGAGTCTCATCACAGTTTAATGAATAGTGCTCTTGAATGATGCTCTTATTTGAAAAATGTCTTGCTAATCTGCTGTGTAACTCTTTCATTTATTAGATGACACTACAGGCAGCCTGAGGTTAAGGGGTATTATGGATTAGGGCCAGACAGCAGAGCTTAAACCTAAAACTCAATATTTACACTGAGCTGGAGATGATACGACACAATTTACAACCAACACACATGTTTTTGTCTCATGTTCGGAAGAAATTATACATTGGGTCAGTCTTTGATATAATTAAATTTTTAGTCAAATGGAGAAACCCAGAATATTTCTCTTAAATATTCGCATGGCTAATTTAGGCCCACAATATTATTATCAAGATTTCCGATACATGTCACATGTAAGATTTAAGACAAATGTCCCATACTTCTTAATCTTTATTAACAGATTTCTTTAGTCTTTAGGGTCACAGTGAATACAGAGCAATTCTCAGGAACACAGGCACATGTACTGTAAGAAACACTCCCTGGATGGGATGTTTATACTGTACATTTAAGAACACTACACACACTCTCTCGTACACTAGCTCAATCCACAGCCACTTTCTAAAAAGCTATGAATTAATAAATTGTTAACAGATCAGTAGTATGGAACAGGTCCTTGCACCAGAGAGCTTGCATTTGTTTTGCACCCAAGGCCTTCCCTAGCCCTTGGAGAGCGACGTGACACTCTCCTGATACACCTTTTCCGCCTGAGATCCTAGCTGCCTAATTGAATTAATCATTTTTAACTGAGGCTACCATAAACCTGTGCTATCAGTCAAGCAGGCTAAACCCACACAAATAGCAGACACACACACACACAAACAAGCACGCTTGCTCGAACTCCCAGACCACAGACCACAGCTGGAGAACATAAGGGACGTGCTATAATTAGTGCTGAGAGAGGATGACAGTGGGATGATGTGTACCAGTGGAAACACACACAGAAGCTGTGTGCTCAGTCAGATTACTCCTGTCTACAGAAGGCTCATCGGCTTCACTATTCAACTAGGAAGCTTTTTCAACTGTTGCACGAACTCAGAGTGAAAAATCATTTATTTCTTTTGAAGCTGTCATTACTGAAAGTGGGAAGTCCACGACAGCCCAGGCTGTCAAAATAGAATGATGCTGCCTTATATAAACGTAACAACACAGTTAAAACCTTTAAAATCGGATGAACGAGCATGAAGCCATACTTCCCTTTCAGCAGGTCAGATTACCTGCTGCTCTCCAAGCAATCGGTTAAATTACACCTCACACTAGGATCATGAATAAAGCTCAGGCTCTGTCATGCAACCTACTAAGAAAGACCTTACATTAATAGGTATACTGTGTTCTAGGTGTCAGTGTGTGTGTGTGTGTGTGTGTGTGTGTGTGTCCGAATGTGTGCACAGCAGGACACCTGGCTGTGGTGTGTATGAAAGCGTGTGAAGGTACTGTACTTACGGCTTTAAAAGGAGGGAAAAGAATAAAACATGATACGTCACGTGATGCTGATGATGTGATGTGCTGCTCTACAATTCCATAATCAGGTCAAGGTCACAAGTTTAGGTTAAATATCGAGGGGCTAAAGTTGTGTATATTATGCACTGATTTCCTTTATAAATATTTACCATAGTGTTTTATGTTGCAATATATGGTTAGTTCATGATTACGGTCAATTTTCATGGTAACTCGGGTAAATGGACAAAAAAAAAGTCACCTTCAGGACTTCAAATTATTGACCTGCATGAAGGAGATTTGAAATTGGAATTGGGTTATAAACTGTCCCACACATTATTAAAACCACTTTATGGAGAAAAAAAAATGATGAAAGTAGATCACTTAAACACTTACCAAGATGAATAGTAAAAAAAACTGACAATCGTAATCACAGCTATGTTTAATAGTGAAAGTAAGAGTATTTCCATTTGCACAATGAGAAGTCACAGGATTGGGACTAAGCAATGGAAAAATGCGGTCTGATGAGTTCATGACCCTATTTCAGAGTGATGGGAGCATTAGGGTGAGAAGAGAAGCACATGAAGTGATGCACCCGTCAGGTATAAGGCCACTGTACAAGCCTCTGGAGGCAGTGTTATGATCTGGGGTTGCTTCAGTTGGTTAGGCCTTTGTGGCAATAAAATGATGTCAGCAGATGACCTGAATGTACTGAATGTCCAGGGTATCACGGATATGGAGCTTGTCTTCCCAGATGGAACAGGCATATTGCTCATATTCTCACAGGACTCAAATAGTGAAGCATGAGGAATCATTTTCACACATGAACTGGCCACCACATTGTGGGCTGTAATCAAAGCTAAATGTGATTGAATGAAATCTTAGAGTGTGGAACTTTTTTTGACTTGGCAGTGTATTAAAACATATTAAATACAGCAGTAGGAATTATATTATGATGCAAAATCAATCTGAATCTAAAAAATGCTTTACAACAGTACCGTATCTTGTGTTTACTGAAATATTAGTACGAGTGAAACCATGACTTAATAAAATGCTGTACAGCTCCAAGTAAAAATATACAAAATATATTTGTAAAAATTTAAATGATATGCTTAATACTTAACTGTGCTTACAGTATGTGCATTAAATATTATTGTCATATTTAAATCTGGAACTTATTTTACAGTTAAAGGAAAAGTTGGCTACAAAAAAGTCTGATAAGCTAATGTGTAGGGATTTACTTCACTCGGTATTTACTTACTTCCCTGGAAGTCATTTTGGTGACTTCTTTTAATATATAAATGAGAAACTGAAAAGGCAGGCTGACGTCGACCTAGCCTAGTGAAAGTTAGGCTCTTGTAACCACACATGAACTACTTACGCTGCATTAGTATCAGGTTTTATGGTCACGTACAGGAACTCAAAAAGGGAAACTGTGACAGTAGCAAAAGTAAAAAAAAAAATTTTTTTAAAGTGATATTTACCAAAACTTTCAGCAAAATAACAGCAAAATTTCAGCAAAACACAAAAATACAATTACATAAACTTTATAAGAAGGTATTAAAGAATACCTAACAAGTATTCAAATTTGACACATAAAACACTGTGTAAAATGTTCCTACTTCAATATTTTGAGCTTCATGAACTTAATCCTAGTTACCAGCTATTTTTAGAGACTATTGACATATATGAGCGGAGAAATGTACAAAAAAAAAAAAAGTGAGTGGGTGCTGGCTATGAAGAGTTTTGCTTCTTAACATTTCTCTCAGCAAGCAAATGCTTTCTCTCTCTCTCTCTCTCTCTTTCTGTCTCTCTCTATTTGCTTCCATATCTCTTGCCTATCTCTATGAGATTTCATTTTGCAATGGGATTAGCAGCGCGGGTATCCAGGATTACATAAAGAAAGCCACCATTTTGGCACTGACACCTTCCCTGTGTGCCTTCATTGAACATAGTACTTTAACACAATCCAGAGGCCATCTGCTGCTGAAAGGGGGAAAAAAAAAGAAGAAATTTGGCTCTCATTTTTGAAAATGCATCACGATAATCGAGCAAGGGGATAACACCAGGCCAGACACTGCTGCCTCGTAGGCAGAGCACAATAACAACAACATAAACAGGTAGTTTCCATCCCGTGAGACATTTCACAGCACTTTTAAAGCGCTAAGTGATACGGAACAGAGCTGTTGTCCCAGAACTGCAGGGTACAAGAGTGGCACATGCAGAGGGGGGCCAGAAATGGAAGGAGTGAAGGAGAGATGGACGGGATTGAGTTGCTTGCACCTCCAGTAGGGCCGTTGTCTGCAGGTGCTCTTATGCCAGAACACCAGGTGCAGGATTTGAGCTCCTGCAACAGAGCCAAGATGAATTTGCCTAGGCAAACGGAGAAAGAGAGAGGACTCCAGGAGAGAAAGACACACACACACACACACACACAAACACACACAAACACACACAAACACACACTCACACGCTCGATTATATGTATAGAGAGCAAGACTGGGAGAGCATTACTGGTAGTCAGCAGTCCCAGCAGGAAAGACATAATGGATGGATCATTGCCTGGAGAAAAGCAGGACTGCTGAGGAACAGAGCAAGACTAAAACATCTTACAGTCATAAGCCTAATAAGGACGGAACCAATCCTTTTAATGTGTCTCATCAGAGTGCCTTACGAAGTCCAGGCAAAAAAGAAAAAGGAAAAAAAAAAAAAAGAAAGTAATGTTTTATAAATGTGTTAAGCAGCTCGGTCTCCGTCTTTAGGAGAGATTATAGGAATTTGTGTGTGTTTATGTGTATCATTATGTGTATTATCAGGAGGTACTGACGTGGCCATTTCTCCTTCATTGAGCAGCAAATTAACAGACACCCACATGTCAATGTCAAAGAAATCATCATCATAAAAAGTAATTTAGAAAGGTGTGAGAGAGAAAATTATTCTCAGTAATTATTAAAGCAGCTAATAAGTGCTATACTTAAACACTATCCCTAACCTGAAGATCCTAAATGATACCTTCTTTTTTTTGCTCTTCTAGATTTTAGGCACATTTGGTCCAAGCCAAGGTATAGAAACTGGCCGCCCATTAAACAGATACCCAGACATATAGAAACATGGACACACACACACACACACACACACACACACAAAGAAAAAAAGAGTTGAAGCCATGATGATGTGTAAGTAAAAGTATAACATTAATCCTAAATGCATTCCTAAATAAAGAAAAATGGATGTCAGTCATGACTTGATATTTGTATATTTTCAGATATTTTTTAAATATATAATTTTTTATATAATTTTTATGCACCTAATACACCAAAAGATTATTAGAACTTAATAAGTAAATGATTTTTAACAGTCAGTGTTTTTCTATTTTATGAAACACAGCGTTATATACTGTAGATTCTAACATTATGTAGTGAGCATATAACGTGAAAAGCAGATTATTTTCACAAACTACTTAAAAAACGAGAGTGATAGAGTAGAGCAAGTCTGTGTGATAAGCACATGATTTACACCTCCTTCTAGTTATCTCACATACTGTACTCACAACATGTACAAATATACACTTAAAACCTAGTTACTGTCTGCTATTCACACTCACTCCATTGCCAGTACAAAAATAAAACAGAAAGCTCTGGCAGCAAACATTTATAAAAAAAAAATTTTTAAAAAGATGCCCAACCAAATCCAAGTGGAGTGACCTCTAACCTGGGCACTGCGCCTACAGGAAGGAGCTCCACATTTCTGCAGCCAAACACGAGCATTGTGATCGATTTGAGAGATGGTATAATGCACCGGGGGCCTCATTAAACTTGGACTGATAAGAGACAACACTTGTAAGTAATAAATTATTAAACCCACTCTCCCATGCTGCAGTGTGCTGTGCAGGACCAATGTTCAGGCTCTAACATCTCACACCTCAGAGCAAGGTAATCAGACACACTTTCCAATTGATGGCAAGATGACAATTGGGGGATATTAAATTCTCTCTATAAGGAAACGTGTATAATAAATCCTGAAATGCTGCTTGTGTGATTTCTTATGCACAATTACATGACATGAAGCCTTTTGGGGTGTCAAGTACTACTTAAAGATCATCTCCAGCTGCTATTTTTCCTGTTGCCGTACCTCTGTGTTCAAACTTTATTTGACTGTACAAATAAAGTAGTTTATAATTTGCACAGTATATTTACTTATTGCACTATAAAAGGTGAACAAAACCTTGTTTCACACACTGTGCAATGCCCTTGTTCAGGGGTTAGAGAGGGATTTGGGGTTCAGCCTTGTGGTAGAAGCTGATAAGCTTTATAGCTAGAATTAGCCATGAACAAGACGGTGAGCGTTTTGAACCTGTTAGAGCGCTGGAGTAAGCCAATGTTCACGTCAAGTAGCAGTAATGAAATATTGTCTGATATTTATATTATAATACAGTAGAAATAATAGATGGTTCAGAGGCAATTCAGAATGACAGTTATCATGAAGCCAAGATGAAATAACATTATCAGATGTGTTTTCTTGCTCAAGGTGCTACAGTGACTGGTTATGAATGTGCGTTTTGGCAGGCAGCTGCTCTCCCCTGTTTCACTCATGATCATCTCTCGATATTGTAGAATTTGTTGTGCTTGAGACTCAACTCAAAGATGTGTTTTTGACCGTGTGTGAGACGAACTAATGTTATTGTGCGATACTCAAGTCTAAGATGAATAGAGTTGTTAAACTAGTTCAACTGTCGTTACGATTCAAATAAATTTTGGGCATTGCAATTTTCCCATTCTATGAAATTCAGTATCTTACGTAATTTAATGTCTCTGATTTGTCTCAAATTTGTCTCAATTTTGTCCCAAACAGATATCATTCTGAGGTGAAAACTGCTGAATGTAGTGAAATGCTATGTAACTTATTGATTATTACATTTTTGATTGTTAATCACAACTTTGTTTGTACATTAACAATGGCAACATTACCTTCATTTGAAATAACACATTAATAAAACCACAAAGCCTTTCTATATTCACAGAACATTGTTGGGTAGGCTTTACAGGTGAGTTATGTGATACATAACTATTAGCTTCATAATGAGCTCATAATGAGTTGGGTCATTTCTGTTAAGAGACTAAAACACCTGCGTTGCTGTGGATCTTCCAAATTAGAATTTCTAAACTGTTCTATTCCCACTTTCAACTTGTTGTTAAGAGCATTAGAAAAAAAGGAAACAAAATAAAACAAGTTATGTGGTCCGCTTTTAAACACATCCCAGCAGGGACCCTAACACTTAGTAACACTTAACCCTGACAGTAGTAATTTGATTGTAACAACATTGCAGTGACATTTACCATCGGGACCATGTTAGGACAGCGTTTTCTTTCAAGTTATAATGACTTTTAATTACATTGAATGAATGACTCAAACACAACGTTGAAATATTAACGATATAACAGTATTTATGTTGATTACCATCCATATGCACAACGCCTGACCACATGTTTCAGAATTCTGATCAGAGATTGGGATGGGGACACAGTTCATGTATCTCATGTGTCGCGTATAATGTTACCCGTTTCATTTTCTTTTGGACATATTACCATGATTTGCATCTTAGCTCACAAATTACTGTATTGTAATATGGCGTGTGTGGTGCTCATTATTATGTACACGTATTTACAAGCTTCATCTGCATGCTCCCTGGTGGTCCAGTGGTTAGCAGGACTCCCACTGCGGTGACCAATGTTTTGGTACAAATTTGGTTTTGACATTTGTGCAACATTGTATTAGGGGCATTCGTTATTCTATCATCAATGTCATTCTGACATAATTTTAAAGTTATTCTAACTTTCAAAAACAACCTGATACCAGCGTTGTCCCCAAGTCTGTAAACTTGCAAATAATCGTCACCACCACATTTTGATGATCAAAAATTCCTGCTAGGAATGCTTTCCTTCAAACAAAAAAAAATCGACCATTGAGTTATAAGGTCTTTCATTCATTAATTCTGTGAAGTCTGTAGTTGAAATGTTTATGAGGGATCGAGCCATCTCTGAATTCTACTCCAGAACAAAGCTACTGTAAAGCTGCGTTTTTTCAAGCACTACTCAAGTACAGTATAGTGAAGATTAAGGATAGGACTCACTAGGGACCAACCGATACAATACTGCAATTCTCAAAGTATAAAAATTTTATAAATATCCTGTTTCTGATTTTTGTTTTTTGTTACATTCCTATACAAATTAGGCAAATACATAGGAGCTCAAAAAATTTACCTACTTTTACATGAAAAATATATACCTCTCTTCTGACGTCATATAATAGCATCAACGATGGTGCGACTACTAACATCTTTAGAGGAAATATAATACTAATACTAACACAAATTGCTGCCATAATTTAATTTGATGTGATAACAACTATTGAAGTGTGTATAAATTTTTGGCCCCTCTGTATGTAGCGCTTATCAATAAGGATGCTGTGCTGCCTACTAATGTGGGAATAGTTTGGAGTGCACTACCTGCATGGTTACAGAACAATGGCGACATTTTGCCACATTAAATTAAATCATGAATAAATTAAAATCAATAAATAAATGAAACAATTTTGGAGTCAGTGTGGCGATACGTGAATTGTTGCGCTAAAGAAATGCTATACATAACAATCATTTTTTCCCCTCTTTTTCCAGTAAAGACTTGCCCATGTTAAACAACCCATTAGCTTGGCGAGCAACAGAGAGGCAATGTGCAGAAGGTGTCAAAATCTACAAACAATCAACAAGCATTCTGCTCCTTAATGATACAAATGCCACCATGCCTAAAGGTTTCTGTTCTGCACAGCCCATACATCCTTCTCTGACTGAACATCAAAATAAAAAATTTGAGTTAACAGTCCTCCTTGAAGGAAAAAAAGTCTCTCTGTGTCTCATAAGTTCAAATCCTCCACTGCTCTGCTCAGGTTAAGGCTGGGCTTACTAAAATGAACGATGTAATGTAATCAGAGACGTAGCGTGTATTAAATAAAGTCGTGCTGTGTTGTCTGCTTTCTGCACACTGTTTACTTGTGGGTTTAGTATATGGTACTGTTTAACAGAGGGATAAAGATGGCTTTGATCATTAACACTCAGACAGGACTATGAGAAGAAAGCAAGGGTGATCTAGTCAAACCCTGGAGACATCAGCCTGGCGACCGCTGCTCTCTATGACAGCTGGTTAACCAAATGGGAGGAGGACTATAAGCAAGGGGTCTCTAAGAATAGACAAGAATAGCTGTCTGCTGTTTGGGAAAAGTCCTGGTGTGACCACAGTCTGTTTCGTTGTACGAGGGTCAATTCAGTCAACAATAAAACCAGTTATGCTAGTGCTATGCTGCTACATTTCTGGTAGACAGTTTTTGTTTACTGGACACCAGTTGTCACACTTGCTTAGACACAGTAATCTTCTTCCCACTAGTTACTTTCCAAAGCAGATTGTGTGGCGTGTTTCCATTATTGTTAATTACAACATGAAAAAAATCTGATTTACTGCCTGGTTAACAACTGTTCTGTGAACCTTTGAAAATGCAGTTTCTGAAATACTGTTTTAAAAAAGACAACTCATATGTATGCATAGCCAATGTGGATCAAACAATCCCTCTCAACCATCCTCCATTAATCATTACGTCTGGTTGGAACCAATTCCCAATTTTATGGTTCCAATGCTTGTGCTAAATTGTGCAGTGGGAAAAAAGCCTTGAAAGTCACTCAAATGGAATTTAGGGATTAGCCAGCTGACTCTGAGAGTGACAGGATTTCAGCATGTCCTCATCTGTTCTGGACAGATGGACTGGTGTGTGCACCTCAAGTCAGGGCCAAAACAATTGACGCTAAAGCTTGCAGTAGTCAACGACAATGTGTGTAATGTGTAGGTGGGTGAACAGTATGCTTGTCAATATGCTGTAAGGTCTTCAATCTTTCCAATGGACTGGAATTGGTGAGCCATATCAATTCAAACCACACAAACACATTTAAATCATTTCTGCAGCGGAATGTGTACACCAGAACTCAGGATCAGCACGCACATTGAAAGTTTTAATGACAAATCTAAGGCAAGACTGTTCGCCAGGATTGTAAATTGTTCTGTGAGACCAGGGCTGCCTCTGATATGTTGAAACATACTAGATGTTCTGACTGAAAGAACACACAAGAGCGAACAACAAACAAATAATTAATTCCATCCTAATTTCTTCTATTTGTGTCTCATAAAAAAAAAAACTGTCAGATCTTTACACAAAATCTTACATAAAATAAAGGCAAACTAAAGAAACCCAAAACACAATTTTGAAATAATATTTAAGCAATATCACACGAGAGGGAGTGCTGTATTGTTAGATATAGCACGATTGTAATGCCGTCATAGGTACAATGATGTACTGTAGCCTTTCTTTTTTAGCCAGTTACTTTGTTCTGCCAACACATAACCCTTCATAACTGGCTGTAGCTGTTTTTTTGTTCTAGTTTTGAATATAGGTATTGACAAGCAAATGCTCTATCCTCATTATAGCAGACTGAATAGACCTACAGTCACCAATACTGCGACCGACAGTTAGTGTAAATAATAATTAGAACACGTGGAGCGTAAGACGTATTGTTACACATTGCTAGTGCTGTTACTTGTGCAATGCCTTTTGTCCAATCAGATTGCTTGGTGAGATCTAACTGTTCCACAATGGTATTTATTAAAACAAAAGTCTGTCCAATACCTAAAATCACCAAAGTAAACACCCCCCGAACCTCATTGTGTCACCTTTAGGAGAAACAATGGCAACCGAACATTTCTGATAACTGGAGCTCAGTCTCTAACATCACTGTGGTGGAATTTTGGCCCACTCTTCTTTGAAAAACTGCTTTAGTGCAGCCATAGTGTGAGCATGTGTCTGTGAGCATGAATTGCTCTTTTCAGTTCCTGTCCAAGCGTCTCAGTGAGGCCAGTCCAAAACTTTAGTTTCATTGCTTCTGAGCCATTCAGAAATTTTTCTTCCATTCAGTTGACTTCTTCTTATGATTGGGATCACTGTCTTGCTGCATAACCTAACTGTGCTTAAACCTTAACTCACAAACTAATAAGATAAATTCTTTTTGTGATTTTCTGGAGGTGGCACAGTGGTGTAGTGGTTAGCACTGTCGCCTTGCATCTCCAGGCCCTTACTTGAGGTGCACACACCAGTCCATCTGTCCAAAACAAGCCTAGAGGACATGCTAATACATGCTGGAATCCTGTCTGGGTCTGGGTTCGATTTCCTGGCCAGGCTCGATTCCCGTCTCTGTGTGCATGGAGTTTGCATGTTCTCCCCGTGCTTGGTGGGTTTCCTTCAGGTACTCCGCTTTCCTCTCACAGTCCAAAGATATGTAGATAAATTGACTGTGAGTGTGTGTGAGTGTGTGTGTGAGTGTGTACAGTATGTGCCCTGCGATGGATTGGCACTCTCTCCAGTGTGTACCCCGACTCGTGCCCTAAGTCTCCTGTGATAGGCTCCAAGCCCCTCTGCGACAATTAATACAGTTTAAAACAGTATAGATGATGATTGAGTGAGCGCGTGAGTGAGGATTCTCTGGCAGAGAGCATAATCTATCATCATACCTCAATTGTGGCAAGTCGTCCCCAGAACTTTACATTGCCACCTTGACGCTTAACTATAGATATAATGTTCTTTTTATGCAAGTTTTTCCAAACAGTTCAACATTTGACTCACAGTTCATAGAACATTTCCCAAAATGTTTCATGGTCATCAGGATGTGTTGTGCCAACATTCAGATTAGGCTTAGGTGTTTTTCTCTGCTAGCCTTAGTGTTGCTAGCAGTATTTTTTCTTTGCCTGGTCAGTCTCCCATAGATGCCATTGCTACACATTGTTGTTGGAAGAGAAAAGTCATGGCCACAGATCTTCATTGAGGTGAGAGGGGTCTGTAGTTCCTTGTATGTTCTCCTTGGATCTTCTGTGAGTTCCTGGATGTGCTCTGTGCTCTTGGACTCATTTCGGAAGGCTGACCATTTCTGAAATGGTTTACTATTGTTCCAGGTCTCCTCAGTGTGTAGATATTCTCTGTCACTGTGGATCTGTGGAGTTCCAGAGCTAGCTTGCTTGTCTTTTTTTTGAATTTCTCTGGACTTTAATATAGTGTACTTCTGGTAAGACATTATATGTACTTTTATGCTAGAAAAAAGTCTATTTAAGTGATAATTTGATTCAGGGTTTAGAGTAATCTTTTTTGTGTCGAGTCCACCTGCAGACAGTTACCAATGCAATGTAGTAGTTTTTGGATGTAGTAACTAAGGCTTCATACCTGTGATAGTCTACCAACTAATTTGTCTTATATAGATTTCACTATAGTGTGTTTTATACCTAAAGCCCTTTAATAAATTTTCCCTTTCCATTAAAATTTAAATCTTTCAAATTTTAACAAATATTTGAAAGACTTGGAAAAATGCGTCCAGCATTTATTGAATTCAAGTATCAAGTTATTGAATTCCTAGTAGGAGTATAACCTACGTATATTATTGGTATTTGATGTCCAAATGATCCAGTGCGATTTAAACAGGAACAAGCCTTACAAACAGGCACCTCTTACAAAGATTATATCCATCAATAAGATTTGAGGTGAACATAACATGAATGGAGCTTTTTGTAATAAACATGTGCACATTGTGAAGACAGTCCAATGTCTTTCATTTATAGATCGTGCACAAAACAGTGTATGTTCATACTGTAATTCATCTCTGTAATTGCTATAGTAATCCCCAGTGACATTACTTAGCAAGTCTAAAAATCATATCTCATTTAAATATTCCTTAATTTAACTACAAATTAAGCTGCGTAAAGCCAATATGGTACGATATATTACGTGATATAATATATTATATTATATGACATATGATATATCAATACTACTAACATTTTTTTAAAACTACACATTTTTTCAATTCTTAGGAAAAAAACTCCTTCCCCACCTTGTAATAGTTTGTTTAGGTGGAAGATAAATCAAATGTCATTAACACTCCAGATTTTTATATGATATTTTTAAAGATCCAAGAAAATTTAAGCAGTAAACAGTAACACTGTGATACTTATTGTCCACTGTGTAAATGGCTTTGAAGCAACACAGCATAGGTTAAAGACAATAAAAATAATTAATTAATTACTTATATATATATATATATATATATATATATATATATATATATATATATATATATAGATAGATAGATATAGATATATATATACACATATATTTGCTTGTCAGACTTCAAACTGTGTATTTGGGTTTTTTGATATGTCAGGTAGAATGAAAGTTATTATTACTTTTACCACTACCGGAATATGAGAATGACATTTGAAAATATGTAGAACCTTTATTTGGTCATAGAAACAGCCAAAAATAACCAGAAAAACATGTGTATCTGTGTTATTTCTTTGACCATGTGACCCATTTTTACATTTTTTGCTCAGTCCTGTTAGTATAGTTAAAAATAGTTTAGAAATAGTTACTTAAAATTGCCTATTCTGTGCCGAAAAAAAAGCATATGTGACTCTATACTGCACAATCCTGAGCCCTATATATGTTTATTTATTATTCATTATCAGCAAAAGAAATAATGGCTAAAATGCCTAGGTTTTAAGGGCTACCTACAGAGATATATTTGGTTTATATACACAGAAATAAATTGTATTATATCCTACTAAATAAAATAACATGTGATGTGTACCAGGGGACCCGCGCAGGGGCTCGCGTGTTGTTTTTTCCGAATGTCTGACTGAATGTGTCCCTTTAAACAACCCACTAAAAAGCCGAGGTCAAAAAGGAAACTCGCGCGCGCGCACACGCACACACACACCGACTGGGTGAAATCAATATTCAGAAAACAAGCTGTACTAAAAGGCAGCATTCTCACCAGCGGTGTATTAAAGCCTACATGTGCTGTTTTATTAAAGCTTGATTTGTTAATTATTTATTACTCAGTGCTGGTCCAGACGCGTTCACGTGCGCCTGTGTTCGTCAGCGCGCGAGTGTGTTTGTTTGTTTGCTTGTTTGTTTGTTTGCTTCCATCATGAAACAGAAAACTCGCCCGGTGATGTCACAGAAACATCAGCAGACACAATTTATCCTTTTAAACGGTTATATTGGGTGCTCTACGTCTCTCTCTCTCTCTCTCTCTCTCTCCTTTTCTCCTGTCAAAATATTTAAATTCTCTCTCTCTCTCTTTCCCTCATTCGCGTGAACCATTTTAATCACTCACCTGTACGAAATCTGTTTCCTGAAAGCCAGTCCTCTCATTTTGTCCTCCAGCGGCTCCTCTCTGTCCGTGAAGCCGCCCGCGGCCGCCTCGTCCCTCTCGCAGTCCGGCTGCTGCTCGCTCATTCCCGCGCCGCTAGCTCCGGGGCGACCGCCGAAGGTATCGCTCCGCTCATCCTGCCTACACGTTCCGGCGGTCCGGGGGTCCATGCTCCGTCCGGCACTGGACCCCCTGCCTCTCTGTCCGGTCCAAGCGGAGGTCTCGCCGTTCAGCGCCACTGGCCGGTTAAAAGTCGCACGTCTTTTGCCGTCCACAGGCGTCTGTCTGGAAGCAGGAGACGTCAGCGCACGCCGCACCGATGCTAACCGGCTAACCGCAGCACGGAGGCAGCATCCATCCCCAGCCGCTGCCTCCACGGGGCATTGTGGGAGATTCCTACTCAGCCTTCAGCGCAGCATCGCTCGACACTGAAAATAGGGCACAGAACAGCGCTCTGCTGCTTCACTCGATATGGGAAGCCACACGGTTCATAAACAGGGCAGAAAGACGCGGCGCCGTGTCACGTCACCTTTTTTGCCGGTGCTCTGACGTGTCCTTACGCCTCGTCTGTACCACGAACCTCAAGTTGTTGTTATGTTGTTAGTTTTTTGGCTGCTCCTTACAGCAGACCATCAGACACAACTTGGCAAAGGTTTTACATCAGATGCCCTTCCTTACACAACCCTCCCATTTTCTCAGGGCTTGGGCCTGGCACCGCATCCAGTGGCTGGGTTTGGGCATCTGGTGGCAATTGAACCTGGGCCACAAAATTCAAAAAATAAAAGGTTTTAAATGTAAGTGTTAGAAATGTGCAATGAAAAGAGGCCTTTGGTAAAATATTCCAGCAAAATCAGCTTGTAGATGCAATACATCTGTAGAAGTCAAAAAGGTAAAAAAAAAAAAAAAGGTGTGATGGGTGTAAATTTTTTATTACAATCCTCAGTATACCATTAGATAGTTGGTGGGAATTGGCAAATGACCAAAACTGAAATCAGAAAAATGAGGGAAAATTCATAAGTATAAATTTGACCACTATACAATATGAACTATTTGGCAAAATAATTAATATTTCAGAAAGTAAATAATAATTACTTCCATAATTCTTATATTTGAAAATATACAACAGTAAAGTGGCTGTGTTGTGGTGCTGTGCTGTGTTGATATTTTTGGCAATATTACTACCAGCCAGGTCACCCCAATCATAGGGCAGCTACTAACAGGGGACTGTAAAGGCTAACACTCAAAAGGTTAATACTTGCTTTATCTGACACATGCTAACTGTAATTCATGCTCACGTCAAAGTAAAGTGTCATTTTTAAAAGGAAGCTTGCCACCCTGTTCTACATATAGATGCCCACAAATGTCAAGTGACACTGTGGACACTGACAGGAAGGAGAGACTATGTCACCACTCACACCCAGAGAGCTTGGCCAGTTTTCCTTTCTTGACTCTACAGATTGCTATTCCATTGACAGGATTAGAACTTGTGATCTCCTGACAATACAAAAACGTTTCTGTCCTGACACTTAGGATAAGTGTAGGATAGGATAAGCTCAGATGAAATGGAGGGTTGTGTAAGGAAGGGCATCTGGCGTAAAACCTGTGCCAAGTTGTTGTGTGGATTAGTTGGTCCAGGGAGCAGCTGAAAGACTAACAACAACAGCAACAATAATAATACTCACTCACTCATCGTCTATACCTGTTTATCCTGTATTCAGGGCTGTGGGAACCCGGAGCCTATCCCAGGAGGCTTCGGGCACGAGTCAGGGTACACCCTGGACAGGACGGCAATCCATCGCAGGGCACATACACATACACTCACTCACACACTCATTGACACACTACAGGCAATTTGGGAACAACAATTAGCCTAATCTGCATGTCTTTGGACTGTGGACAAGAAGGACGAACCACAGCCAACAGGAGTAACTGTGGACGCGAGAGGAAGCTGTCTGAAAGGGATGTCTGGATGCTAACCCTGATTGTATCCAAAAAACATAAAACCACCGCTGTCCAACTCACTGCAGAATTAGATGTGCATCTCAACTCTCCTGTTTCCTCCAAAGCTGTTTGTCGGGAGCTCCACAGGGTCAACAGGAAACGTTTTCCTCCACCAGCATCACATAGTGACCTGGCAACTATTCTGAAAGAAGAATGGCTCAAAATCTTCAAATCTTTCTTTAAAAATATATTAAGCCCAATATTGTATAGGTTCTCCTTGTGCCACCTGGGTACATCTGGCCTTTCAGGGTATGACTTCTAAATACCCCTGGGTGTGTGCTGTGGTGTCTGGCACCAGGCTGATTGTAGCGCAGCACAAATTGCATATCACAGATGTACATTTGACAACCAAATGTGTCTGCGTCTATTTCGAAGGACAACCACCATGGACACTTATGAACCATTTGGCTTTCCATAGACTGAACGGCACATCCTGTCTGCAGAGCGTCAGCACAATGAGGAATAGGTAAAAGAAAAGTAAACATATGTGTAGATTTTACACTTACATTAGACCACATTTTTTTGGTCCAGTCATTCTGGTTAAACAAATTATTCTTATTATCTCGATTATGTGTAAAATCCCACAGGTTCTTACATTATAACCTTTTTTTTCTCAAACTAGAATCTAAACCAAGACACCTGCAGCCACATGAGCTCAGTGCCTATGTAATTTGCAAATTACTGCTGTATTAAATTACATAACGTAAATGACGTCAGTTTCTGCAGGTGTGATTTGCATGGTCTGGATTGTGCATAGCTCATGTTTTTATTGTCTAGTATTTTACATTAAATATATCTCTGTATAGATCAAGGAAATCACTGCAAGACACTTCAACTAATCGTCTTTCAGATAACAAGATAATGATCTCCCTCTCGCTCTCTCTCGGAGACATTATCTTTTCTTAATAATGATGAATACCACATGGAACACCATATAGACAGATTTAACAAGTGATCTGGGTATTGCTGAATATTCAGTGAATCAGTGAACAATCAAAGTTGATGTTATCAAAGTTGTATCTTTTGCATGTATCTTTTTCCTGGCAAGGTGCATATGTTTGGTGTATTTAAGGTACATAATTGGACCTTAATTATGACTCTAAAAGGCAATTGTTGGAACACCCACATTAACTATTAACAATCTTTAAAAGTGATCCTTAATGTTTAATTATGTACTGGAAATAATTTTTTAAAAGTATACCATCTTCAAAATTCTCATTTAAGGTAGTACTTATATTTAAAAATATACCATCTGAATGACAATGAAAAAGTAGAGATTAGTTTTACTCTCAGAAATAGTGGTACTCTCTACTTTTTTATTTGTCATTGGGATCATATCTTTTTATGTACTTTACTGCATACTTGAATGTGGACTCATCATCAAGTGATATTCATGGAACATCTTAGTACGCAGTAAAGTTATTCTGTTTTTTCTTTATTATAAATTTCAGTATGCAACAGTGATGACAGCAAATATTGTATAAATAAATGGACTCAAGAAGTGTGGCTTGTGTCCAACCATTACTATCAGGTCATATAAAGGCAAAGTGTGTTATGAAATTCTCCAGTGGGCTGGAAAGGAAAAATGTTGTAGACATTCTAATCTCTTTAGGTCAAATTGCTGAAAAAGTTTATGCCGGTTCTGATAGGAATGTCTTAAAACACACAGTACATCCAGTTTTCTGCGTATAGTGCCTCAGACTGGTCAGAGTGCCCATGCAATGCACGTACAATGAGCATGTGAGCATCAGAACTGGACCACAGAGCAATGGAAGAAGATGGCCTGGTCTGACGAATCATGTAAAATCATCCGCAAAGCTGAACACATAATCGGACACAAACTTGACAGGTTGGAGACAGTGAGGGACAACAAAACACTGAAGTTCATTTTCTAACAGATTGATCCAGCTTCGCTGTCACAAAGAATGGTACAGGAAATCATTCCTTCCATTCGCCATCACATTGTACAACGACTCACCTCTATGTAACAGATGACAATAATGGCAATACTCACTGTCACTTTACGCACACATACATACACTGACAATTTGCACATTTCATCTCTTTTTCTTATTTTTAATTGCCATTTTGTAATTTTTTATTATTATTTTATTTATTTTCCTCCCTCATCGCTGTTTGTGTAACATGCTGCTGCTGTAACACAAAAATATCCCCTCACGGGGATATCCCCTCACGGGGTACTTTTACAGGATACAGTATGGGGAAAAGGCAGTTTAATGCTTTGAGCAATGGTCTGCTGGGATAGACTAGGTTGTGTCCTAGCATTCAGGTGGATGTTACTACCTACAAAACATGAGACACTACACATATATCCCTCACTTCTCCTAGAAAGCCTCCTCACTTGTTCTGGAAAACGAGGCCAAGAAAACCCTTCAGCACCATGGCCAGTTCCACGACTTATTTAAAAGGGGTGGGGGTGCCTCAACTTGTCGAGGCTGTCAGTGCATCACTCTCCATCGTCCTGCAGTCATGATGTAGAGTCATTTCTCCAGACATTTGAGAGGACTGCCAAGGAAGGAGGACAGCCGTGGGAGTGAAATGCAAACCTGATCCCTATACTCACTGGGAGTAGATGGCCAGTAGATGCCTATGACCAGCCCACACAGGCTTGAGAGTTTAAACTGGGCCAGTTTCATCATGGTGTTTGATGTGTTTTGCAAATGCACTTGACAATACTGTTCTTGCAAGAACTATTCCAGAATAGCTGACCTTTGTGTCTTAAAATAACAACCGACTGTTGTTGTTGTTGTTACTTAAATACAGAATGTCATAATAGAAAAAATCCAATATTGTTCTTGAACTTTTGACAGATATGTACTGTATATAAACACACACACAGAGTTTTTGAGAATATGGAAGTGCAGAATGTGCCGGATTCCTCTTGTCATAACCGCTAACATCTAAGACACTGCAGAACGCCTGGCCTGACACATAGCATCCTTTAGCCAGTAACAGTTCAGATAGAACTTGGATGGCTGCCAGCTTATGACAAAAGGGCCCATCTGTCTGCTAAAGTCCTCAGCCAGATAAAAGAGGACAGCACTATAGGGGCTTACTGAGGATGGTATGTTCCAGAGCTGAATTATTTCTGTTTTATCCCCCCACAGGTCAAAGTCTCTTGCCATTACAGTTCTCCCTGACACACTATGTATAGTTTGATAAGTCATAATAAAAACTAAAAAACACACACACACACAATTCCATCAGTGCATATGTAAACATATTTGTTGGATCTTTACACTACAGTTCAATGAGCCTTAAAGATAATTTGTCAGTAAAGAAATTGCAGTTGATCAAAGTGCAGGGGGAACTCTGAGGTTAAGGGTCTGTAGTATTGACAAAATGTTTGTTCTGATCAAATTCCATAATGACACTGCTGCACTGACAGTAAACATAAACCTTGACCCCTAAAAAAAAAAGTTGATCAGTCTTGTTACAGAGAAACCAGTATGTGCAAATCGTGAAGACTTTGATGTGGAGGAACAAAGCTTTGATTTGACTATTATAGTGCTCACACTGGAAACACCTTCCATAAATGTTTGGTAAATATTTACAAAATAAAAAATATTTCATTGTGAAATAGCTGTTAACAAAACAGCTGCGATGAATTGGCACCCTGGGCAAGGCGTACCCCACCTAGTGCCCAGAGTCCTATGATAGGCTCCAGGCCTCCTGCAACCCTGTACAGAATAAGCAGTATAATGAGTGAGTGAATTGAATTGAATTACATTACATTATAGAGATTGTCAGCACAAATAGCACAAAATAATGAGTGTCTTTTCGTCTTTCTGAATAAATAAAATAGTGAATATATAAAATTATCTGCACTTCATGATCTTAATTTTATTTCATGATCCCCCATAAAAAGCTATATCTTTCTGAAAAAAGTATATACCAACCCTCCTGACTGCTCCAGTCCGTACCATGTCAACATGACCTCATCATCAGTCTGACTGTCCCATTCAGAACTCACAAAGACCAGTCTGCTTGTGTAAGCTTCCTTAGCTTCAGTGTCAGTCTGAATAATCATAATATATTATGTTGCTTCCCACTCTCAACACATTAAAAATTCATTTAATACAGATACAAGGTTCTCACCTAATGTTAATCTAAAACAAATGACAAAGCGGAAGAATGCACCTTTAGGAGATGAATTCGCACTGTTCTGTGGTGCATCAGAGAGAGAGTGAGAGTGTGTGTGTGTGTGTGTGTGTGTGTGTGGGTTGAGCATGAGACGGAAATCAGAGGTCAGTTGTGATTACATATTCCTACTGCTTTTATAGCCATGATAATGACTGGTTCTCTCAATGAATGTTAATGAATATCAAGTGCACACATTCTATTGCGTTGGCTACCAACTGCAGGCTGTTATAGACGTTAATACAACGCTGCAGTCATTCATTATTATAGCAGAAAAGAATGAACATTGATGAAGCTTAATGAAGAAGTCAGCAGGGAGCATGAATAGAAGACACAAGGTCACAAAAATGACAAATAATCACAAAGACTTGTTTCTCTGTGTGGGGGAAAAAATAATGGTGATATATTTTTCATATACATTGAATTGCAGGCTTCTGAAACCTTTCGTTACACCAGTGCCGTGAGTCAGGACATGCTTGGATTATCTCCAAGAGGATAGAGGGGAGCTCAAGCCCCGACAGGGTGCAGGACTCTTCCTGCTCCTGTCACACAGAGAAACAGCTGTTGCTGTGCGCGCGCACACACACACACACACACACGCACACACACGCACACACACAAATAGAAATGTAAAGACAACAAATTAATCAAGGTAATTTCGGTGTTCTTTTAAAAATTGCTAAGTTCCAGTTACAATGATGCAAATACATAATTTCAGGCATTTTCTCGTTACAGATCTGTATACGTATAGATCTGTAGCAAATATTAGGCTTAAAATGGTCTTGTACAGCACACACATATGAACCCAACAATTACCTGAGGAGAATTAAAAAATATATATTTAAGTGAGGTGGCTCAGTGGTAGGTTTCTCTCCTGCCATGCAGCAGGCGCAGGCTTAATTCCCACCCAATACCCAAACCCCAGCCACGGGATGGGGTGTTCAGGCCCCAGTTGGCTGCAACAACAGATTCCCATTGGAGGTGACACACTGTGTTGACTGAGCGTGAGATTGCAATGGCGTTGCTCCTGTTTTTAAAATGATAGACATTTTAATATGTGCAAGAACTTAAATTGAAATCTTTCTTCTTCTTCTTATCATTACTAGTTAATGGCCTAACAGCTAGAAGTAAATGGTTTCACCTAGAAGTAGTAGTCCAATGAAAAAAGCATTTAGAGAGACTGAACTGGCAGTACTACCTAGCTGTCTACCGACTTGCCGCGCACTTGCCTGAGTGAGAAACGCAAAAATAGGTAAAGCAAACAAAAACCTTACCAGAACACTTGATCTTTCAAAACGTTATAACCTTAAAGTTGGCACAAAACATGAATACTTCTGTAAAGGTAAGTACATTTTTAACATGATATAACCATTCCTTGCAACAGTTTATTTGTATGTTTCAGATCAACAAGTTCAAACATCAGTAATACATTACATTTTGCCTGTCCCAGCCCACTATTTACAGTGAGAAAAAAAAAATCTTAAGTACTAATTGTTTACTGTTTGCAAGACAGTAGAGATGATAAGAGATAGAGCCCATCCAACCGTTCCTCATGCACGCAAGTTCCTCAGTAACATAAATCTCAAAGGAACATCAACGCATGCTGTATAAATAAAAAGTCACAAAACAGAGGATGTTTATGCTAGAGCCAACTGAAGAAGCTCCAGTTCTACATTGTCATCATAAAGTCCTTTCTCACATCATCCATAATTATCTTGTACAGGGGAGATCAAACAGGACACACAAAAGCTGCAGTGCATCATCCACTCAGCAGAAGAGATCATTGGTTGTGATATGGAGGTATATTTGCCAAAGAATAATTTGGGGTGACGTAAGATGAGTAATAGAACACAACAAGATGTTTTTTACAAATTTTTGTCTGTTTGTTTATGCACGCATCATGTAAAAACGACTGAAGAAATTTTAATGGGGTTTTCACAAATGTATTTTGCCGAGCATGAAGTAACATATAGACTTTGTTTCATTGCAATTAGGCCACAGGAAGAGAAAGTATGCTACTTTGAAATTTAAATGGAAAAACACCCAAATATATACATTATATATAAATGCGATCTCACACCTTCATTCCGTGCATTTCACAGTAACACGTAAAAATTTTAGCTCATTCCAAAATTTAACAGACGCCGTTGTACATTTTTAAAAACATGCTCATGAGTGTGCAATTAAATTCCATGAGAATGAAGTCGTGGGCACATCTAGTTGTTACATAAGCACATGTATGAATGTTGTAAGTAACTAGCCAAAATGAATGAATGTTGTATAGGACATGACAACTTGGCACCTACAGATAACTGTAATTACCAATGTAGAAGTAATCACTAGAGGTCTGCTAGTATTGACTCAAAAGTGAAATTCAATGTTTTAATGACACTCAATTTTTTTAAATAATGGCAATTAAGATAATAAGAATAATTTGTTATTCTATAAAGTGACGTTGCAATACAACGATCAATATTTAGTATGAAATCAATATTTAGTATGAAGTCCTTTATTCTTCAAAGCATGTTGGTTCAGGCTGGGCAAAAAAATAATAATCTGCAGTACTCTGGAGTACTTGCTCAATAAATGGCTGCTTGATTCCTTCCTTTAAGTACAGAAGACGGTTTGTTAACTGCTACCACCTTCTTCATTGATGTCCAACAGTATCACCTGTTTTGCGTACAGGGAGAACTATAATACATGCATGTGTTATCTTGATACTTCTCGCCACCACCATAGATTTATAAAATCAGCCATATATTATAACTATTATAATATAACTATTACATTTCACGAAAGTGTCCAGGACAGGAAAATGTGATGTATTAGACAGTCCTGTCCAGCACTTTGCTTCTGTGCATGCATTCATTTGTTTGAACTGTGCTTTCTGACATGTTTTTTTTTTTAAATAATTTTTTATCCCAGTTGTGAAATCACCCTTTGAATCAGTGCACCAGTCTAAGTCTTTGCAACATGGATGAACTACTTTTCCTAACAGTCGGTCAGAATTTTGATTGCAAATAAAAACTTTTTTTTAATCAGCACTAAAATTCACTCTTGAACTATTAGTTTATTATCTACTCCGATAACGATCATGTGTTAATCTGGCTGAGAGCTCAAATGCAAAGAGCAGCGGTGGGGTAGAAATTTGTCCCCAGCCACAATAGTAAAATGAGCAGTAAAATGTCAGTCAGGCGAGTCATAAGATTTCAGGCATTGACTGCTTCTGTTTAAAGTCCATAAAAGGTTAATGTTCTAAGAAAAGCATGCATCTCACAATGATGAAAAGTCTCTATGAGAGTCTCTATGACAGTCTAATGATGGAAATCAGTCTCTAATGCCGTAAAAATGCAGAGCATGCTTTTCTTTAACTTTGGTTAATCCAAAGTCCAGTGTTCTTATGTATCCACCATGTGGAGAGGAACAGTACTGCAATGGCACATACAGAATTTATGAAAGTACTCTACATCTCTACATCAGATTTATCTACGAAAATCTACAACAACCCACTGTGTGGTGTAACAAAGAGGTTATCTACAAAAATAGACAGACTACAAACAGGCAGAATGCGAGAATTGCACTTTCCTGTGAATTTATGAACGATTACACCTTCAGCTTCAATCGTGAAGTCATATTAAGTCTTTATCTTCGATCAATACGTCTTCAGTTTCAAATCAAGAAATCTTTGTTTTTAATAAAGGAGGTCCTCATAAGTCAATTCAATTCAATTCAATTAAGTCTGCATATGACTTTGTGCGTTGTGTTCAATCAACATGGGGACTTATGAAGAATTACAAAGACTTACAAAGACTACAGATACAAGGATTATTCCAGCTGAAGCATTAAAAGAAACATTTTGCGGTTGCTCTGAGACTCAAGCTAACTTTGTGAACATTTTAAGCGAACATGAACAACAAAATATAAAGCAAGAGACGTCAATAAAACCCCTCAGAGCCATCAAATTTTGTGGAAAAGCTTAAACACAAATTCACAGTTAACTATTCAGGTAGTCACCTTAAAGCACATCATTCAGTTATTACAATTAAACTAAAAACAGAAGAAGAAAAAAAGGTATGTAGTTATGATAGTGAGGAAGTCTAGACTCATTAACAGATGCTGGTAGATTTTACATTTGCTTTATTTGCCACTATTATCAGATTATTTTACATTTTAAATAATTATTCTTAAATGTGACTCGCTTGCTTGGCAAAGTTGTGAAATGACATGATGACACACGAACACATGATTTCTAACGATTATTTTAATGTCAAGCTCTTCAGAACCAGGATGTGTGGGAGCATGACACTCACTGTTACTGACTTTTGACCTTGTCAGAGAGTTGAGCAAAGCCAACCCGGTCCTCGCCCCGGTCATAGATGCTGTAAACTTGGGTGAGGAAAATGTCCCCAAGAATCCAGATAGGACCGAACGGAGATGCAATATCCGTTGCTTGAAAGCCACTTATACAAATCTTTTTTGCATGTACTGTATCCTAAACAGGAACATAAGAGATCATTTTATTACCGAATGTATTTCTGTATCCAGGTATTTATATGTACCATATATTGTTAATTATGTTTGTATGGCACTGTGTTATATGCTGTAGCTCTAGGAATACTGTGTGTGTGTGTGTGTGTGTGTGCAATACATACACTCCCTCTGCGGATGTATGCACGTGGATGGAGCGCGTACTCCACTCCATTAAGTACAAAAGACACCACAGGTAAACTGCTGATCCTGGTGCAATCAACAAGAAACTGTAATCCAAAACATATTTCCATTAAGGCGAGTGATGTTTTAGCTACGCAAAAAATGAAAATAAATCAACAACAGAATAGAATGATACCATTACCAGAGTTTTTGGTAAAATTCTAATTGTTTACCCTTAAACAGCATTTTATATCCCTTATACAATAGCAGTTGTTTTAATGAATTTAAAAACATCATTCATAATTACATTAAATATTGTGGCTTGTCCATAATACGAGTTCCTGTAATGACTTACAGTAATAAAACTATATACATTACAGCTTGTAACAAATAATAAAAAGCAATGATGCGCAAGACCCTTGAATAATTATAATAATATAATTAGGAAATGTTTATTAAACATCTTACAATTACATATTTTCTTTGTTAGATATCAATGTTTGCTAATCTGTTTATTCTTAGGTTAGAGTGTCCATCACATGATTGACTGTGAATAAGCAGTTAGAATATGAACCAGTAATTAGAACTGAAACGGTTGGCAGGGCTGCTGTTCGGGAATTTGACAGTGTCATGTTAGTAACTGTAATTACCAGAGCAGTGCCCTTAATATTTCAAATATCTGTAATTTATCTTGATGCATTCTTTTTGATTATATTGGCATAGGGAAGACACAACCACTGGTTTAAAAAAAAAAAGAAGAAAAAAAAAAAAAAAACAGTGGCATTGTAGACCCCAAGTCATAGAGCCAGGTGCAGCTTCAGGAAACACTGTAATGCCACCCAGAACAGCCACCTGTGCCATGACCTTCTAATGTAGCATGGTGTAGTGAGTGAGATAGAGCCAAGAGCCTGTATTTAGCAATTGCCCCAGGATCGATGATTAGCATAGAGAGCTAATTACTCACTCACTTTCATAGGATTTCCCACATTGCATGTTTATTCTGACTAAATAAAATGACATCATCCTCAGATGTCCAGGAATAATCATTCAATATGCTGTTCATTATACACACGTGGACAAAATTGTTGGTACCCTTCGGTCAATGAAAGAAAAACTCACAATGGTCACATAAATAACTTTAATCTGACAAAAGTAATAATAAATAAGAATTCTATGAATGTTAACCAATGAAAGTCAGACATTGCTTTTCAACCATGCTTCAACAGAATTATAAAAAAAAATGAACTCATGGAACAGGCCTGGACAAAAATGATGGTACCCCTAACTTAATAGTTTGTTGCACAACCTTTTGAGGCAATCACTGCAATCAAACGATTCCTGTAACTGTCAATGAGACTTCTGCACCTCTCTGCAGGTATTTTGGCCCACTCCTCATGAGCAAGCTGCTCCAGTTGTTTCCGGTCTGAAGGGTGCCTTTTGCAGACAGCATGTTTCAGCTCCTTCCAAAGATGCTCAATAGGATTGAATAGTTTAGAATAGTCCAATGTTTTCCTCTTAGCCATTCTTGGGTGTTTTAGCTGTGTGTTTTGGGTCATTGTCCTGTTGCAAGACCCATGACCTGCGACTGAGACCCAGCTTTCTGACACTGGCCAGCACATTTCTCTCTAGAATCCCTTGATAGTCTTGAGATTTCATTGTACCCTGCACAGATTCAAGACACCCTGTGCCAGATGCAGCAAAGCAGCCCCAGAACATAACAGAGCCTCCTCCATGTTTCACAGTAGGGACAGTGTTCTTTTCTTGATATGCTTCAAGTATAAGTAGCAAAATTTGCCTTGGCAAAAAGTTCCATTTTTGTCTCATCTGTCCATAGGACATTCTCCCAGAAGCTTTGTGGCTTGTCAACATGTAGTTTGGCATATTCCAGTCTGGCTTTTTTATGATTTGTTTTCAACAATGGTGTCCTCCTTGGTCGCCTCCCATGTAGTCCACTTTGGCTCAAACAACGACGGATGGTGCGATCTGACACTGATGTTCCTTGAGCATGAAGTTCACCTTGGATCTCTTTAGAAGTCTTTCTGGGCTCTTTTGTTACCATTCGGATTATCCGTCTCTTTGATTTGTCATCAATTTTCCTCCTGCGGCCACGTCCAGGGAGGTTGGCTACAGTCTCATGGATCTTAAATTTCTGAATAATATGTGCAACTGTAGTCACAGGAACATCTAGCTGCTTGGAAATGGTCTTATAGCCTTTACTTTTAACATGCTTGTCTATAATTTTCTTTCGAATCTCCTGAGACAACTCTTTCCTTTGCTTCCTCTGGTCCATGTTGAGTGTGGTACATACCATGTCACCAAACAACACAGTGACTACCTGGAGCCCTATATATAGCCCCACTGACTGATTACAAGATTGTAGACACCTGTGATGCTAATTAGTGGACACACCTTGAATTAACATGTCCCTTTGGTCACATTATTTTCAGTATTTTCTAGGGGTACCATCATTTTTGTCCAGGCCTGTTCCATTGGTTTATTTTTTTAAATAATTCTGTTGAAGCATGGTTGAAAAGCAATGTCTGACTTTCACTGGTTAACATTCATAGAATTTTTTAAAATTATTACTTTTGTCAGATTAAAGTTATTTCTGTGACCATTGTGAGATTTTCTTTCATTGACCGAAGGGTACCAACAATTTTGTCCACGTGTGTAGCGGAAACGCTCCAGTGTACTTAGCGCTGTCGCCTTGCACCTCCGGGGTCGTGTTCGATTCCCGTCTCTGTGTGCATGTTCTCCCCACGCTTGGTGGCGTTCCCAAATTGCCTGTAGTGTGTGAATGAGTGCGTGTCCTGCGATGGATTGGCACACTGTCCAGGGTGTACCCCTCCTTGTGCCCCAAGTCTCCTGGGATAGGGTTCAGGCCCCCCCATGACCCTGAATACAGGATTAAGCGGTATACAGTAGATGATGCGTGAGTGAGTGAGTGAGTGAGGTAAGAAAAAATGAGTGCCACTTTGTGTCATTTGGCATTACTATATAACCAAATACACAAAAGCTGTAACCCAACAAAACAAGAACATTGGTATCAGTCATATTATAAATTTAAACAGCAGTATTGGCTCAAAATTCATACATCCCTAAAATCCCTAAATATCGTATATAATTTCCCATTCAAAAAGCTTAATAAGATGATTTCACAGTGTTGAACCTCCCTAACATTAAGCAAGATCACATTTACTCTTCATAGCGGAGAAAGCAGGAAACAATGAACAGTGAACACAAGATGATTCTTGAGTTTCATGGCATGTTGTTAAGTTGTAACCAAACAGAAAAACTCGTATCCTGTAATCTTAAGTAATGGTCACCTCTCCCGTGTGTGTAGGCGTAGCTCCAATGAGCTGCTGAAGGATCAGGACGTATGCTGTCGGCCCCGTGATGAGAGTCGTTCCCGTGTCAACAATCGCCTGGCAACTGTGAGAGTGACAGAAGGTAGCACTTCCCTGTACCTTGATTCTAAAAAAAAAATTTTTTTTAATTAAACAGTAAGGTAAAATTATGAGGCTTATTATTGTTACAGAGGCACAGAATGTGTGTTCAGTAAAGAATAACATATGATGCTTGCTCTCTGAGGCAAAAATCAATCCTTTTTTTTTCTCTCCAAAAAAAAAAAGTTCATGTCCCAACTGACTAGTTCTACTGACCATTTTGATATATATTATTAACAGTAGGGGGTTTGATTCCCATCTTGGGTCTGTGTGCATGGGGTTTGCATATTCTCCTTGTATTTGGCCTTCCCAAATTACCCATAGTGTGTAAATGTGTGTGCATGTGTTCCCTGCAATGGACTGACACCGTGTCCTGTGTGTGCCCCGCTTCGTACCCAAAGGTCCCCAGGTATAAGTGGTATAGAAGATAACTGAACGAACTATGGAAATGAAGAATTATCGTGCAATGGACTTACGCATCGATCTTGATCTGCCAGTAGCCTTTTATAGTGACTGGAAGCCAGTTAATGGGAGGACGGAAGAGCTCTTCGTTCATCCCACCCAGTATCAGTTCTCCTTCCAGAGCACTACTGCCATCATTCCTGCTAAAACAATCCATGGATCAGAGTTAGTATGTAAGACTGTGAGGTTAAAGCGGTTTGATCTAGACAAAAGAGATCTTACCTCTTCACAACCTTACCCCTATCCAATTATTATTTAAATGTACCAGAAATTTCACCACTGTGGGACAAACAAAGCTATATCTCATTATTTTCAAACATATCCTAAAGTCTGAGAGTTTTAATCTCGTATTTCAGTTACAGTCAGCTAGCTCTCTCTCTCTCTCTCTCTCTCTCTCTCTCAAAGTTAATAAGACAAAACCATAGCTTGCCATGTTACTGAAATCAAAGAAACCTACAGCACTGTACAAAAATCTTCAGCCATCACTCTTTTATTCATATTCAATTACATTAGATTATATATTTCATTACGTAGATTAATTCATAGAACAAATGTTTCATGTCACAGCCTGCAAAGTGACTTATGTAACAACCACAGCAGCAACCTCATTTCCCAACCATTCAGCATCACCAGTATACTAATCACCGGCCTGATCATCCATCATCTTCTGCACCTTCTTACCTTACGTTGGATGATTTTTTTTTTGTCATGCCTGAATGATTCGTAGGTCACCGTGTGGCTCAACAAATAAAAAAAATTCCATAGGATTCCATTCCTAGATTGAAAATGAGAATGAAAAACTTGCCAAAAATAAAGGTCCTTCAGGTGGACCGGAACACATAAAAATACAAGAAGGTCCTGCTCTTTGGAGGCAAACCATGAAGAAATGAATGACAAGACTTTCGCACAGTATTGGGTATCCTGAAGACCTTCTCACAGTATTGACCAGAAAGAACCACTGACCTGTCGAGGTTCTTTCATAAATGTGCTCTCAACATACTTGTGATTTGCATTTACTGTAGGTGAGCATTATCAGAGCCATGCTGTTAATTTTTTTAAAAAATGAATCACCTGACCAAGACCAGAGAAATAAATATTACTGTGGTATAATTTGAGTAATAGGGTATAATCTTTTAAAAATAATAACTTAAAGGAAAAACAGTTAGCAATGCTTATGATCAAAGTTGTTAATATTACAAAATAAAGAATGATCATAAATATTGATTTCATATGTTGTTACACTGCTGTATGGGGCAAATAAAACAGTTTACAAGTATCGAGGGCCTTAAAATATCGAGGGTCTTTCAGAACATTCTTTCACTACAGTCTGAATCTCTCATATCCATGCTCACTTGCTAAGGTAGAAGGAGAACATGGGCTTGTCCACTTTCTTCTGGTTCATCATGTTGTCAAATACAGGCGTCCCAAGCCCTTCAGCCAGTGAGGGGTAACTGAGACCCAAAACCCCATCAAACTTGGTCATGACAAAAGACATGCCTGGCTCGTACACTGATTCCCCAAACGTCTGATTCGGTAGCATCATAGAGCCCACCTACACAACATGGCACCGTTAGAGAACACATTCAGCACAGGTATTATATATCTCTCTGGAATAACCGTGAAGAAAACAGGATACAGTGCTGTGAAAAAGTATTTGTCCCTTTCTGATTTTTTGTTGTTGCATATTTGTCAGACTTAAATGATGCAGTTTTTAAAATGATGATTAATTTATTTATTTATTAAGAGAAAAACTGTCCAAACATTCCTGGCCCTATGTGGAGTAACCTACTAACCGGTTGTGCCACCCTTGGCGGCAACAACTGCAATCATTGCTGTGGAGGAATTTTGGCCCGCTCCTCTTTTAAGAATTGTTTTACTTCAGCCACATTGGAGGGTTTTCCAGCATGAACTGCCTGTTTCATGACACAGCTGATGGCCAGATATTCTCCTTCAGGATTGTCTGATAGAGTGCAGAAAATGAGTGAGAGAGATGAGAAGTACTAAGACCCAGCAGACGATTACCCACAATTCCTCAGCGCAAGAGAAAAAAAAAAAAAAACATTGGCTTAGTTGTGACACATGACGCTCGGCGTCAAAACAAGAAGTGCATGCAGGCTACATGATACTCGGTACACGAAAAACGAACAAGTCCTGGTTTACAAGTAAAAATTTATTAAAAGTCTTTGCTCGTCTTGTGCAACACTTGCAAACCGCGTTACTCGCAATCCAAGGTTCCACTGTAATCACTTAGTGCTACAATTATTTTATTCCTTTTACTTTTGGCCAGGTAGGGTTGGACAGCTTCTTTGCCTTAATAAATGGAATCATAATTTAAAAAAAAAAAAAAAAAGCATTTTGTATTTACTCGGGTTATATTTGTGGTATATTAAAATTTGTTCAGTTTATGCAAATACTTTTTCACAGCACTTACAATTTTTTATGTCTGATGTTTACAGTCAGACACTGTTAATGTGGTGTTTTTTTTTTTAACCACTGTGGGAGGAGGCATTGCATTCAAACAAATCATCCAACTGTAAATCATATCAATACAATTACTAACTTAAACCTATATTGTCTTTTATTAGCTTCTAGCCTGCATTGTATGTGGATTTACCCTCAGTATATCTGTAGCCATCACACCCATCAGGTGTCCAGAGCCATAGCGAATGCCAAAGATTCGGCCATCATGAACGTAGCTGTTCGAATCCACAGCCTTGAACTTGTGATGTGTAACTGTGCCAAGAGAGGAACATGGTGACCGGTGACCCAAAACCTTAGCTTACCAGCTAAGGGCTTATGTGGCCAAATTGAGCTGTCTAGCTGTACATGCATTACAGAATTAAATTATACACATTAACAGTACAAAAATCTAAGTTACCGAAGCATTTTTAAAAATCTCATTAAGGTAAACTTGATGTAAGATTTTATCAGTGTTTAAAATGTTCATAATTTTGAGACAAGTAGAAATGTGTTTATTACCACATGCATGACTGACACAGTACGCTGAAGGCACCCACAAATCGGCAGATCCAGTATCAAAGACCACAGTGAAGTTCTGCTCTGGGGTTCCCAGACTGATCTGTCCATAGTACTGTGCCTTCACAACATACCATCCAACATATGTGCTTAGTTATTCTTCAGACTTAATCAGTGACATCATCGGTTTTGTGCACAGGGAGAACTATACATTGCATTGCATGTTCTCTCAATACATTGGGCCACCAGTGAGTGATATGACAATCAATTTATATCTCAATTTAAACAGATTAGCTGCTCCCCCTTATTTATTCATTTTACATTGTTATTAGGTGTTTAGCCAGTCATCACATTGAGTTACTCTTTACATCAAGTTAAATAATCTTTCCTGCAACTTAAAGTTTAACAAAATGATCATTTTGCCACAGATAATCTGTAATACCCTGTGCAACCTGTTTCCACACTAATCACGTACTGTTTAAAAGCACTCACATCCATGAAGTTGTAGAGTCTCTCTGCAACTTTGCCAGGTTTGAGAGCTGCCAGCTTGGATGGATAACACTGAGCATAGCGCTGAGAGAAAGCATCAACGTGGTAATCTTTCAGAAAGTCATTCAGCTGGTTAGTCGCTCTTAAATGACTCCTCAGAGTGGACATCTTCATCAGAGGCACCCTTAGGTCCAAACGTGTATTAAGAAAAATGCAAGTAATAGTAGATACTACCAATAACTTTGAGGATCAGATGCCCCCCAAATGATAACTTCAAATGCTTAAATTATTACACAGCAACTTCTTACCTTATGAGGCCATGAACACCGCACAGACAACAGAGCAGCAGTAGTATTTGCTTCATCTTGATTACTTGACAGCATCGGTCTTTCTGTTCACAGGTCTTATGAGAACACTTTCATACGGAAAAGTTGACCCAACTGACCAATCTACACCACAGACCAATCTCAATGGAAAGTAAATGTTGGACTAATTTCAGGTTGCTGTGACCTTGATCCCTGTATTCTGCTTGTTTAAAACATGCCACACAAGGAATTATGCAATATGATTATGCTATTAACCAATACGTCATGTCAGTACTTTTGTTTACACAAATTGTCAATGTATTTTTTTTTTAAAGTGACTGTAAGCACATTTCACAGTACCACTTTTACCATTGATGATTATTTTTCAACTTGCATTGTTAACCAAGTAATCAGGGACAGGATATAATCTAGAATAAATCTGATAAATTATTACATTAATTCAGCTTATTCATCCAAAGTTTTAGTGTTTGGTCTAAACTGATATTGCTATGATTTTGCACACAGTATACTCGATGATACTAGTATAGGTAAAATTTCTTTCATTATTTAAAAAAAAAAAAAGAAACATTTTTACTTCATTGCTGTAAATACATTGCTGTCAGCAGAACATAAATGGAGGGGGAAAAAAAAAAAAAGGGAGACAAAAACAGGTTCTAAAGTTTTATTACTGAGTAAACAAAGAAAGCCACACTGCCATGTTTGAATAGCAACAGGACACAGACAGCCTCTGGAGTGCTAACTGTGCAACACATTGACATGTGACCTAAAGAAGGAGGCCATTGCAGGTAATAAATACACAGGCTGCTTTCCACACACTCCGGTTGTCCTAACACGGGTGGTGATCTGGTACTCGTTTCCTGGAAGAAAATGATACACTTAGTAAGTGTGTAAATGCTTTACTACGTAAAGCTAAATCCAGCATTGCACAACTAATCAAGTGAGGATGACGGACAGCTGGAGTAAGAAGACATATGCTAGGTTTCCATGGTATCCGAATTAAATAAGTACGATTCCAAAAGTCTCCATAACAGAGTTAGTTGTATTAGTACAACTATAATTAGTACAATGAGCAGTTTTAACTTACCTTGGTGCGGCCTTGATGATGTCATCAACACGGAGAATCATTTCGGCTGCCTCTGCGGCACTTAGCAGCACCTGCCTCTTCACCTGGAAGCTCTCTGTGATGCCCAGCTCAGCCATGTTACCGACTGTGCCTTGCCTCATGTCTAAGGCAGAACAGGGTTAAAAAGATCAGAAGATGACAATGTGTAACTTGACACAATGATTGATGCACAGAATGTTATCATCCTGCTAAATCAGATATTTTATTTAATTTAAAGCTGTATGTAATAAAATATACATCATCACACGATGTGCAAGAGACTATGCCAGGACTCACCCAGGCCAAAAGTGTTCTTATTCTCCTGGTGAGCTGCTCTCAGTTGAGCTACGAGGTCTGCGCTGTCATAACCTGCATTATCCGCGATTATAGTCGGCAGCTATGATTCAAACACATTCATTAGACTGATCAATAAAGGTAATTAAAAGAAAACATTTTAAGTCATATAAAACAATTAACTTTTAGAGATATGTTTCTTATTTTAAAATATCAAATCAGCAACTAAACTGGTGTCTGAACATTTGTTGGCAAACAAATAATATAAAAAGAAAAATAGGAGATCAAAAAATTCTACCAGAGGACAGAAATTCAAAGTCCTACATCCTGTAACTTTACCCATTTGCACCATTATCCATTTTTTATTGATTTAATTTTATTTCTTTGGATTTTTCCTAGATTTTCCCTCTAATTTAGCCATATCCAATTCCCACCCATTACTAGGGAGCTTCTACATTATGGCTACTACCAGTCAGGGAAGGCTAGACTCTCACATGATTCCTCCAAACCACGTAACGCCAGCCAACCGCATCTTTTCAAATGCTCACCCACGCACCGTTGGGGGCGGCGTAACACACTCAGAGGATAGTGCAAGCCGCTCCTTCAGGTTGCGTGAGCTCACAAGCTCCTATGATTGGCTGTAGAGCCATGATTGATGTGATAGCACTAAGTCCCTCCCATTCCAGCCCGCTGAGAGAGCTCAGCCAATCAGGTCTCTAGGCCTCCAACTCAAGAGGCAAAAGCATCACCACCAGGAAACCGAACTAGCGATCTCCGGATGATTAGGCGAGCAATTTAACACTGCACCATCCACACTCAGTTAACTCAAATAAATTTAAATTGAAAGCAATGACTTCACAAATCCATCAGCATGACATTTTAGTACAAAGCCCAGTAATTATCCATAAGCACTCACCATTCTCAGAGCTTTGGCGAAAGACTCCATAGCCACAGCTTCTTTTCCGGGGGTTCTGCTGGCCAAGTCCATCACTGCTTTAGCCATCAACATCTCCGAACAACCTATGAAAGAAAATAATTATTTTTTTCTTTAAAAAAAAAACAAAAAAAACAAATAAAAATAACTTTACACGATAAACAATAAAAAGCATGGATTAACCTTTTTTTGATGCAACAGTATAGAACATGTAAAACAATTTGAGAGACAGAAACTAAACAGGTATGATAAAAATCTTTACAGACCTCCACCATAGACTGTGCGAGTCTCTTTAATGGTCTGAGACAACACACACAATGCATCATGGAGAGAACGCTCAGCCTCGTCCAGAATCTGCTGTGTTGCTCCACGAAGAACAATTGTGCAGGCCTCACCTAACAAAGACAGAATGTTCAGCTATTAAAAATATTTTAAAGTCATACTTGTTTTTAATTTATTTTTGTGAAGTAAACAAGCTGGGTGAAAATGCGGTGACTCCATTATTATGTTCTAAGTGTAGCCACTGCAGTTAAATGACTGCAGATTTCTCAGGTTACAAACCGGAACTTTGACAATATAAGAGTGAAAAATCAAGTATACTCTTGTTGTGTCACAATAATAAAAGTAAAGGGGAAAAACTCCTTATAAATAACCCATTCAGCAGGAAGAGTCTGGCTAGATACATACCCATTTCCACTCCAGAGAAATGGATGAGCATGTCCTCTCCGATCATGACCTCCTCGATGAGTTTACAGTGGCCCAGCTTTACCATCTCAGGGTGGTCAAAGGTCGATGCGATCTCACCTCCTGAGAAAAGGAAGCAATCCAGTGTCAAGAGCAAATGTAGAACATACAGAAATACATTGACCTCAATTTTTTTTTTTTAAACAATACCACTATTACTTGTGCTTAGTCCCTATGTTTCATAGGTCTAATACAATGGAACCTTGGATTGCTTGTAATTTGGTCTGAGCTTTTGGCAGGACAAGCAAATAACTTGATAAACGAGCGAGATCTTGATATACAAGGGCAAGTGGCACATGATCACAACTGGGCCAGTGGTGGTTCTCTCTCTCGCACTGCGGGATTGTGAAAAAAAAAAAGTTAAAAGGGCAGAAGATGAATCTGATTAACGATAATGCAATGTCACATTTACATGATATCCTCAAAAGGAGGCAAAACCAAGTGTCATTGGAGACGTTCCTTAATGAAGTTTGCCGACAGAGACTCTGTCATAGAGCAGTGAACGTAATCACTCTCCTCTCTCCCTTTACTCCAGCCACAATTCTTTTCAAAAGATAAAAGTGCAGGTTAATTTGTTTTATTTATAGTTTATATTTTCTATTACTTATTTTAAGTGAATATTTAGGTTGTTTTGTGAATCAAGACACTTGAATTTCCATTATTTCCTATGGGGACATTTGCTTTGATAAAGTGATTTGGATTACCATCACATTTCCGGAACAAACTATGTTCACAATCCAAGGTTTAACTGTATTAATCTCTAGGCCTAGCAATAAAAGAAACCTTAATGAGTGAAAGAAGTTGACAATCTCATGGCCCCTTTGAAGTATGTATTCCTCAAACCCTCCCACTCAAGACATCAACACTTAGTCTTACAAGCCAATTATCAGTTTTCACCCAAGTAATACAAGTAGGGAGTTTGCCTTGTGTGTGACCCATAGTCTTACTGTACCTTTCCGAGCTTTATTTCTAGTTGGGAATGACCAAAAATTTACTAAAGCATTTTCTTTTTTCAGTCTTTTATCTACAAACCTGTGACCAACGCCAGACGCTCCACTCCAGCAAAATCAGCATGTTCGATGGCCATGACACCAGCAGCAGCAAAAAGCTGCTCAGGGTAGTTATAGATCAGCTGTCTGGAAAAAGAGGAATTTTGGACAGACTTTAAGTCACACCATTTTTACATGTCATATAACTGTTCAAATTTTAAATATGAAATGCTATATAGTGCATTAAATGCAATAAAGTTCTGACTTGTTGAAATATTTTTCAAAAAAGCAGAACTTTAGTTCTAAAAGAAGTAGGTGAATTGTTTGTCTAATTTTAGTTGTACCTATTAATGAAGCAGTTAATTCCATGCTTCAGAATGCGCTCAACTTTCTCTTTCATCTTCTCCTTTTCTGCCAACTCAATTTCTGCCACTTTTGCTGTAGAGTCAACCCGCACCCTGGAGCCAAAGATCTACAGAAAACACAATGTGACATTTAATGGAAGTGTTTTTCCGTTCCTTATTTTTTAAAGTCAGAAAGAGGGGAAAAAAGTAGCACAAATAAGGGCATAGGATGATTTAAAGCTGTACCTTGATCTTGTCTGTGTCCATGCCTGTGTTGGCAACAAGGATGTTTGCATTCTCAATCTTTTTGGGCTGATTAACACCAATCTTTTTGTCAAGTAGGAAACCTGTTAAACCAAACAGAATTAACATGTATTAAATTATGTATAAAAAGACCTGCACCCTGTAGATCCTAAATGAACACTTTATTTCTTAAAAATAATTCACATTCTGACCTTCATCCAGGTAAGAGTCTATAAGGCTGCCTCCCAGCTTCTTAATCATATGGATGGCCTCCAGGTTGCCAGAGCCCTTCAGTCGAAGCACTGCCTCCACTGCCAGCTTGGCAAAGTGCTCCTTGTGATGAGTGAGCAGTTTGGATGATAAAGTGGTGCGGGAGATGTTCAACAGATCCTCCTGGAATTTTACCTCGTCATTACTGAAAATAAAGAGAAGCCCTAGTTAGCATGGGTTAGGAGGGCCAAGGGTAGGTCTTATTTAAACTATGGATCGCAATGTCAATTTCAGTATGACATACTGTGCAATATTAAAGTAAACATCTGTTTCTGGCACTTTGCTAAAATCCAAATTACCGCAAGATTCCTGGACTTCAACCACCCTCACTGTATAACATGTCAGAGTTGTTGTTTAAAAAAAAAAAAAAAAGAAGAAGAAAAAAAAAGAAGAAGAAGGAAAAAAAACCTGTGTTTCTGGTCAGACCTATAAAAGGGTGCTAATCTGGGCCTCCGAGTGGCGCAGTGGTTAAAGCGCTCGCCCTATCATCCGGAGATCGCTAGTTCGAATCCCGGGTGGTGCTGTAACCTCTCGCAGCCGGAGGTCTAGAGAGAGCTGATTGGCCGAGCTCTCTCAGAGGGGAGGGATGAGAGGTACTTAGTGCTCCCACATTAATCACGGCTCTACAGCCAGTCTGTACAGTGGCGTCTGTGAGCTCGCGCAACGGAGGGAGCGGATAGCGCTGTCCTCCGAGTGTGTTACGCCGCCCCCAACGGTGCGCGAGCGAGCAGTTCGAAAAGATGCGGTCGGCTGGCGTCACGTGGCTCGGAGGAAACACGTGATAGTCTTCGGCCCTCCCGGCTGAGTGGTAGTAGTAGCCTTAATGTGGGAGCCCCCTAGTGACGGGGAGGAATTGGACACGACTAAATTAGGGAGAAAATTGGCATGAAAAACATGCAGGTAAGTGTGTGAAAACCATGTTGGCAAGCATACATGCAGTCATGTATCTTGTCCACTCCAGCAAACGCTATAACATTAATATTTTACTCTTAGACCAATTTGTACCCAATCATAACACGTGTAACATGGTTTTCAAAAAGTGGTATTATACAAAGTATTATAGAACTGATATAAAAAAAGAAATGCAAAATAAATAAATCAAAGTAGCTTCTTTCTTTTTTTTCTTAAACTCATGAAATGGTTAACAATAATGAAATATTAACATTACCCATGGTCCACTGCAGCCTCCCTCAGGGCCTCGCGAGCAGCCTGGGTGGCCTTCCTCCAGCCTGAGATGATGATCTGAGGATGGATCTTCTTGGCAATCAGCAGCTCTGCTTCCTAGTACACAACAAACACAGTCACCACTGACCATGTTGACTTAAACCTTGTGTTGTCTGAAGGGCCAAAAATGACTCGCTGCCATGTTTAACAACAAAGAAAATTCAATAAATTTGCTTCATTTCAATGATCAATTTCCTTTACATATATTATTAATGTAACCTTGTAAACATAATTAAATTTTACAAAGTAGCTCACAGTGGCAAACTGCCAATAATTCCCTTAAAGTATAAGGTACGCAAAAAAGCCCCATACCCATCATCCCATACCCATGTCTAGGTATCCAAATGTACAAAGCTGTTTGAAAATAGTAATAGCACTCAGCACAAATACGATTCAACTTTTCCTCAAAATAAGGAATATTTAAAGGATATCGGTTGAACATTATTTGCACCATTTGCTACAGGTAACAGTAGTGTTACTATTTTTACTCGGGTATTATCCCCAAACACAAGTGTTTCCCCATTCACGGAGTGACGTCAAATCAAAATGGCTCTGCACGGCATCCAAAATAAACAGAGTAAAACTTCTCACCATCACGTTTCTGAGTTGGCGGCCTAAAATGTTGCCATAAAACCCAAACATGTTTGTAAAGTTTTCCACTTCATCTGTCAAACACAGAGGTCAGAAATTATGTAATTCTGACCAGCAAATACCTGCTTTAACTGTAATCATTTTTATATTTAAAATAAACTTGTTTTTCGACTTTTCGAACATATAGAAATAGCATACCTCTGAGGTGATATTTGGACTTTTTGCTACAAAATCAGTCCTCAGCAACATGCTACCTGTTGCTTTAAATTAATAGAGACAATCACCCAACACTAATTATAGCTGGAGTGGATTCACTTGGATCACAATGTGCAAAGATTTTACAAATTCGAATATGCGTACCATTACACTACTAATTCATATAGGATCAGAATTAACTTGTTTGGAGATGATAAAAAAATTGGAGGGAAATGGGCTACAAGGGGGGGGGGGGGGGGGGGACGTATCATTTAAGATTTAAGCCAACGTTTAAGAAAATATCAGCCAGATCATCAAGCGTCTAAATGTTTTTCAGAACTTAGGTCAATAGGTTCATGCCTCACCCTGAGCAGTTCTGCTGCCAGCACAGTGACAGAAGTAGTGCCGTCTCCAACCTCATCATCCTGGACCTTAGACATATCTAAAAACAAGACAATATAAAGAGGCTTATAGTGACGTACTACAAAAAGCTTGTCTTCCCCCTACTATTAACTAAACTAGACTAAATGTTAATGCGGACCTGCTGTATATACACACAGACACCATAACTCACCGACAAGCACTTTAGCAGCAGGGTTGTCCACACCGATGGCTTTCAGAATGGTTGCTCCATCATTGGTCACTGTAACAGATCCCTCACGTCCACCACCCAAGAGGATTTTGTCCTGTAGTGCAAATGAGCAGGTAAGAAGAAGGAAAAGGAAAAAAAGCCATAGTTTCCCAAAGTATTTAGCATTTTACATACCATTCCTTTTGGTCCAAGTGTACTTTTCACCAGATCCCCAATAGCAATGGCACCAATAAAGGAAGACTAGGAGAAAAGAGACAAAGGGTTAGAAAACATGTTTTTGTGTACATAAGAGATTTATCATTTTTGGAATTATACTTAATTATCACAGATTATCAATTATAGTCAGGCTGAGACTGTGTGCATGTCAGATATAATTGGTAGATATTTGAGTCACATTCAATTGTTAGCAAAAGCCACAGTTTTGTTTCTGTTTTCTTAAAACAGTTTGAAACGGTCGAGATGAACCAAATAAGCTGTTTGTCCAAATCCTGGGTGCATGCTGATCAGCAAGGTAAAACAGTAAACATAGAAATAAATAAACATATCTGTCAGGAATTAACATATGTAGTGGGGACAAGATAACAGGCCATGACCAAGTTAGTTTAATATAATCCTACAGCTTCCAATACAATATCTGAACAACTACATAGCCAAAAGTATGTGAACATCTGCTCAGCTCTTCTCAAAAACCCAATTAACAAAATTTCCTTTCATTAGAACTGAGGTCCAAACCTGTTCCAGCATGTCAAAGCCCCTACACATTTATAAATGTGCCCCATAAAGCACCATTAAGAAATGTGTTAATTTGGCAAAGAAGATCTCTGACCTCAACTACACTGAACACCGTTGGGATGAACACCGACTTACTCACTCACCATCAATGCCTGACCTTAGTAATGCTCTTCTGACTGAATTAACACAAATGCCCACAATCACACTTCAAAATCTAGTGGAGAAGCTTTCTGTGACAGTGAGAGGCTTCTCTGGAAACCTCCAGAAAAGTGGTGGTTATTATAAATGCAAAGAGAACTCAATCTGAAGTTAGTGCATACTGGTCGGAAGATTATAAACTTTTGCCTGTGTAGTGTCCAACCCAAGATTTCATAGTTACTGTAACTTAGAGCTTTAGCTGCTTGGGCTGTTTCCGCAGAGATTTTGACTCTTACAAAGATCATCGCTGTATGAAACGATGCCACACTCTGTTGTCTTCTTTACTTGGCGGAGCTCATCCTCATACTTCCTCCACTTCCTCACCATTGATTCATTGATATTAAATTCTCTCGCTGCTGCTCTATTGCCGTGTTCTTGTGCGTGGCTTATCGCCTTGAGTTTAAACTCAGCGTTGTACGCGTGTCTTTTGGTAGGAGCCATTTCAGGGTATTTACAAAAATATTAAAATGGAAATGAAACGCCAGTTTCCCGGTATCCCAGCATGCACTGCGCACTATTACGGGGGAAAATCGAGTCGCGGCTGCTTACCGTAACTGAGACCTGTATGCGTTTTAATACTGGGCCATATACAAGGCGCATTGTATTATTAGGCGCATGATCAGCTTTTGAAACGATTGAAGGCGTTTAGGTGCGCCTAATCGTGCGGAAAATACGGTCTGCAGGTAGTACTCACCAGGCGAGCAGTCTCAGCCCTCTCCTCATCAGCTCCATGTTTAAAGATGTTGACCGGGGCCATTGATAGGGAGGCCTGTCAAATGACAACCACATGTACATGAGTTTCAAGCAGTTTCTACAATCTCATTAATTCATTTACTATTGTTATTATTTTAAATACTCAAATGTACATTTAAGTCGTAAAAGATTTATACAGGCTTAATAGAGAAGAAAGGTGGTCATCACCCCATAGCTGATCTAGAATTCAAGAAGCTGGTTACCTTACACAAAATTATGCAATTTTTGTAAATGTTAATATTTTACAAAAATTCTGTATTATGGAGGATGGAATCTAACAATATTAAATTAACAGGGTCATTGAATAAATCATTAAAAATAGAATTTATGTAATTACGTAATTAAATGTTAATACTGGCGCTGACATATTGAAAAGTAACTGACTATTTAAATGTTTTATTGAATGATTTGATTATGTAATTCACAGTTTATTTCTTTTAAAAATGTCTATTTCTTTTAATTATTTATATAATTGTATAATTATTTATTCCATGGCCACTAGCCAGACATGATCCATAAAATTATTAAATCTGTCAAATCACCCATCTAACTCAGTGGGTGGAGTCTAACGCTGATCAAGTCAATTGCTTTGGACAGCAAGACAATTCAGATAACTACAGATTTTACGATATTTATTTCAGGAAAATCTTTGAACCAGGGATTGAAATAAAAGATAATAGCTTTAAGAAAAATGTAAGAAAAAATATTTAATATTGATATAATCAAATTATCATAGTTTACAAATATTTACAGAAAAATAAAGCCTGGTGAACACAGGTAGTTTTCGACCCGCTTGACCTGCTTGATTTCCATACTGCATAAAGAACAAAACTACAGCACTACATTCTGGTCCATGTAGTCAGATCCAACAAATGAGCTGAAAAATTTCATGGTGGGTCCCCGTAAAAAAACATGTTAGAACTCACAGTGCATTGCAATATGTTGTACATGAACTGCATGGCCACGGGCTCATAAGGGTGCCCACACTGACTCGTGCACACCATCAAAAGCGGCACCAATGGGCATGTGAGGTTCAGAACTAGAGCTCTGAGCAATGGAGGAAGGAGCCCTACTTTGATAAATCTCATTTTCTTTCATATCTTGTGGATGGCCACATGCATGTGTGTCTCTTACCCTGTGACTGGTTAGCACCAGGATGCACTAAGGTAAGAAGGCAAGACCGCATGGACAATGTTCTGCTGGGGAAACTTGGGTCCTGCCATTCATGTAGCTTTTACTTTGACACATAGAACCTCCCTGACCACTGTTGGTGACCAAGAACACCCTTTTATGCAAGCCACATTCTTTGCTGGTAGTGGTAACTTTCAGCAAAATAATGCACCCTGCAGAAATTGTTCAAGAATGGTTTGAGGAACAACGAGTTTAGGGTGTTGACTTGTCCTTCAAAATCTCAAGATATCAGTCTGATTGTGCTGGAAAAACAAGTCTGATCCATGGCGGCGTCACCTGGCAATTTACAGGACTTTAAGAATCTGCTACTGACAGCTTGATGGCATAACACAGGGCACCTTCAGAGGTCTAGTGGAGTCCATGGTCCCATAGGGGAGGGCTGTTTTGGTAGCAGAAGGGGTCCTACTCAACATTAGGCAGGTGGTCATATCGTTACAGCTAATCGGCAAACATAAGAATTTTTAGTAACTGTAAAGGTATGAAAAACGCGATCCTATGATCACCATATTTAAAAGTGATGTCCTATGTGAACTCCAATTTGATTAAAATGTGCTTTCGGCTATGGATATTCTCTTACCGCTCGCTTTTCTCATTCTTTTCAACTTTGTGTAAGCCATGTGTCTTCCTCAAATATCAAAATACCACCCCCCCCCCCCCCATCCAAGTCACATAAAAAGGAAATTATTTGTTTACTCGGTGTTTTGTTATGTAGATTGTCACTCATCTTTTTTAATTGCCTCATCAACTTTAGTGTCTGTTTTATGTTAATTAATGTTCAATTTATAATTCATTATAAATTAAGAACTAAACCATATAAGTAAAATAATCATTTTACTTATATTTGTTACTGATTTGACTTCCACACATGGGGCATCGGTGGCTCAGTTCAATTCTCACCTAATGCCCAAACCCCAGCCACTGGATGCAGTGCTGGTCCCAAGACCGGATAAAATGGGAGGGTTGCGTTAGGAAGTGTATCTTTAAAAAAAAAAAAAAAAAACCTGTGCCAAATGTCCATCAACATGTGACTTCTACATATAGATTGGCAACTTTTACTGATGATTTATTTTATTTTATCTATCTCTAAATTTAACCTTTAATCTGTTGATCCTAATTGTCCTCCGTTTTATTTTTTATTGGTTTAGTTCTTAATTCTTCTTTAATAAATGTTTTGAACCTTGAACCAAGTGTTCTTGGGTGCTTGAAAGATGCTTATAAATAAGATGTTTTATTATTTAAATTATATGAAACGTTTTATACCCAGTCAAACATTTACTCATACAATTATATATATATATACACCATTTAAATTTTTTATTCGTGGTAAAATATAAGCCGAGGATAACTTTTACTCGAGTGAATGTGAGAGCAGCCGCTGAAGCTGGGACTCCTCCCTCGTCCTCCATCCTCCCCATAGAAACCACTAGAAGGTTCCGTTAGCACTGCTCACTACGTAGCTGCTTTGCTAATATCAATAATAACTCAGGACGCATTATTAAGATAACGCCTGCCTGTTCTTGTTATCTTACTAAAATCAAAATTAAATGATATTAAAAGTGTGAGGTCAAACATGTTGCTTGACTGACTAGCATGGTACAGCAGCTAGCCAGTAAAGCTAACCAGTTACCCCGGGATTAAAACAATAGACACTGACAGGTAGCGTTAGCCGCGCGGCTATCTTTCAGCACATACGCACGTATACACTGTAATTTCTTAGCATACGGAGATCGTATATTGTGAGACGCAAACAAATACCCCTAACCTCATGTTTTGCGACTGTTCTGGGCGCATCCCTGTGCTAATGGCTTTCGTTACTCTAAAGGCCGACATGTGCGCGTGCGGGAGTGACTCAGGCTATTAAAGTCTCCGCAAAGTGCCGCTCTCTACATTCCGCACATGTAACATGGATTCTTCATTTAATCATACTTCTGTCCAAACTCCATCAAACCTAACCTTAGATATTTATATTATTTTAACAAAGAGACTCACCATGGCTGCTACAGTTCAGGCGCGTGCACACACACCGGGAAGAGAGGAACCGGCAGCGCGTGAGGCTCTAAAGATGGTAAAGACGCGTTATTTTTTTTATCCAACCCACATTCAGACAAACCCCGCCTGCTACACTACGATTGGTTAATAGTTATGTAGTGACGCGTAGGTCGGGTTTATTCCCCGTTTGTTATTGGACAAACAGCTTTGACGATAAGTTAACAACCAATTGGCGACGCTTATAGGAATATAGGTGGGGAAAATAACGCAGCTCAGAAACGTATTTAGTGGCTATGCTTTTTTTTTCTTTTCAAACTAAAAGCTCAGAGCTTACCGAACTAAAATAACTCTCGAAACGATTTGACTTTAATAAATAATTATGCTGATATACAGATAATTTATTATCTGTGTTTTTTCTAAAAGGACGATATTAAACACTCACGAAATAAGCACATTTCCCCGGAAATCAGAATGAAACTTTGGAAAAAGCAGGGTCCAGGCTCCTCTTCCGCACGGCAAGTCAGCCCCCAGCCCAGTTCTCAGCCCACTAGTAACGCAATAATACAGCGCAATGTAGTGCTTCACATAAAAACGCGTTGTATTTATCAATAAACTGTTAGTTTTTTTTCTAATCTATTTGGAGATCGTTAAAGCGATCCAGGACCGAGATTAAGGATTCAACGTAATAGTTTTTATATTTGACATCGTTGTCATAGCAACGTGTGTAAGTTCGTCAGTGTGCGCTGAAAAGATGTCACGATTTGGAAGGTCAGTGTCTCCGCCTAGCGGCCACACCTTTTTATATCCAAGGTTTAATTGGCAAAAAAAAAAAAAAAAAATTAAGTCAAACTAAGCTGCTGTGTGTTTTGACTGTTTACACGTTGCATCTTTTGTGTGCTAATGTTTGACATTCTAAAAAAGAAGACAATAAGCATGCTCACAATCCAAACTTTTCAAATTACAACCTTTCAGAATGACACAAGTGCACCGTAGGTCATGTGACAAGAACTTTCCAATCAGCTTCGCTCTTTCTGCCCTCCTGGATCAACTAATTGAGTAAAAGAAGTTTTCAATGTTCTCTTCATGCTTGAAGGATGCTGGGAGTCGCCATGAGAGCACAAGCACTTTGGACAGAAGAAGAAAAAATGGCGCTTCTTGCGTTTTCCACACGTTTTAACTTTTATTTCAAAATCATCCTCCTACAGTCCAAATACAAGATAACACATGAAATGTTATAACTGTTATAACTAAGATTAGGTTGTAAGTGTGTACCCTGCCTCATGTCCTAAGTCTGGGACAGGTTCCAGGCCTCCCATGACCCTGATCACAGGATAAATCATATCTATATGATCAGCTGTGATTTGGTATCAGGAACCACCTCGAGTACTGTTTTTATTCTATAGCTTAAATATTAAAAGCGGTAAAACAGAAAAACAATTTGCATTGTTATTTACTTTTAATATTTGACCATTTTTCCAGCTACAAAAAGAAGTTCCACCAAAAATTATACAAATTGAGGACATAACATTGTACAGCAACCAGTCAGATTTCTTCAACTAGTGTGTAATACCAGTTATAACATTGTCATAATTTATTATTATTATTATTATTATTATTATTATTATAGCAGCATGGTGGACGTGTCTTTAGCATGGTTGTCTCACACGGCTCACAAGGCTGGGGGTTCGAATTTCATGTGTTATCATGTTCTCCCGGTGCTTGGTAGGTTTCCTCAAGGTTTCTTCTGGTTTGCTCCCACTTTTTCAAAGACATGCTGTACAGTGGAAGCTTTCTACCTTGTGGGTATCCAAGCACTTGGGAAATGATGCAATAAGTACGTTAGTGTAGCAGGGGATTATTATATATTGAAATAAAGGGAGTTTTTACTCTCATAACTTTTATTTTTAATCTAAGGTGTTTTCCTGGCTCATGCTCAGTGTTCCAAGTATAAGCACTGCATCCTGACAAAAAAACAAAACAAAAAAAACAAGAGAATATATTAATAGATAAATGAGTAAATGGGGGATCACTGTTATATGATTTGCATTTTTAAATCAAATTACAATAGTCCAGCTCAACTCTGCCTAACTCATGTAGGTTCTCTATACTATACATTCACATTCTCCAAACTGTATCCACTTTTTTCTTTTCTTTTCATGAAACAGCACCTGTTTTGTTATTAGTAAGCAATGCATTCTACAGGACATGTAAGATATTACACTACAGTACCAGGAAACCAGGTAATGGGTGGAGCCTTGCTGATGTCAGGTGGGTGGGAAGAACAGGTGAAATACATGTATGGATGGAGATGGGCGGAGTGAAAGAGAGGAAGAGAAACCTGCACGCGAGCTGCCAGCACGAGTCTGTCTGGAGGAACAGGTAGATGTTGTGGAAAGTTTTGATTAACTCAGCAAGGGCTTATACCTGTTCAGATCTCCCCACTGTTTTTGGAAATGGCTAGAAATTGCGTCTCTATAGGTGGACTGCTTTGTTTTTGAGAGAAAAGCTTTACATTGCAGACAGAGAGCATCATACAGATCGCCTCCACAACTATTCCAGCATCAACACTGAACATTAGACTGGATGTACGAGTCTGAACATGCAGCCAGCTGGACTGGAGCAAGAAGACTACTTCGATTTCTTGTTCAAGATCATTCTCATCGGAGACACGGACGTCGGCAAAACGTCTGTGATTCAGAGGTTCAAGACTGGGAGCTTCTCCGAGAGGCAGCAGAGCACAATCGGAGTGGATTTCATCGTTCGCACCCTTAACATCCAGGGCAGGAAAGTTAAGGTCAGTTTTTTATTCATTCAAGGTGTTATTTTAATGACATAATTGTGCAGCTGTTTAAGTAATTAAAAAGGGCTTGACTTCAGAAGAGAAACTCGTTCTGCAAACTTCGACATTTACACCATTTAGGTGGATCCTTTCACAGCACAGTCATTTTTAGAAGTGAAATAAACCAGTCAGACCAGCAGTGGGAGTATGCAACCTGCTCTACAAGTTTACTGAAACCCACTGTTTCCCCTGCTCACCTCGAGGTTCCTTAGCTGACCACTCTACAACCAGCAGCTGTCAGTAGGCAGGAGTGTGTATCTGGGCTTTTTATATGTGTGTCTTTTCCGTGGCCAGTGAATGTTGGCGTTGTCTTATGCTGAATATAGTTCACATGCAGGATTTTGGTGTTGACAAATGCATTAACAATCAGGGACTGAAAGAGTGGAATCTTTGGAATGCTCAGTCTGCAGTACAGGGTTTAAACATTTCATTTCAGTGAAAGTGTGGCTTTGCCTCATATCTATAGCCATCAGAAGTTCCAGGTACAAAATACAGATGATTAATTATGTTGTGTTTTTTTTTTTTTTACATGATTTTTTTTAATGCTCATCAGTTCAACATAGTTCAGGTTTTTTGGAGATAAATGAATGAGACATTTAAAATTTGCATTCTGCTGTAAATGAGGAACTCATTGAAATGTACAATGCACACCCAGATGTATAAAAAAAACAAGTTAGCAAATTATGGAGGCAATCATTATACAGGATCTATAAATTAGCAGAATATTTAGTCACCTTGGGTTTCTTTCCTATGTGCATATATACAGCATACCATAAATCTACATTAAGATCAGACTGAATTAGTAAACCAGTAATTTTCAGTGAGTTAATAAAATACATAAATTTAATATCCCTTAAGGTGTGTTAGATAGAAGAAATAGAAAGCTGGTTATCTTAATGTGTAATTATGTTTATAATTACTCATTAATGTAAATAAATTTTACATTAAGTCTAATACAGTATTGCAAGAAACATTCAAAAGTAGCTTTGTATAAAAACACAGACAGGTAAGACTGGAACATGGTTAAGGACGGGGCCTGGTGCGCGAGTTGCAGGTGTGTTAGGTTGCTATAGCGCAGCATGTCTTCAGAGAGCAGCAAAACCTCAGAGGGACGCGAGATAGATGATGCAGTGATTCATATCTATTCATCATCAAGCATGTTTAAAATGATTAACAGGAATGCCACAAGTATTTTCTGTGAACTGACCAAAATAGCGTAAATACTGTATATTAAAACTTTATCATCAAGTAGCTGCTATGGATTATTTAGCAAGTACACAAAACAAACATGATAAAGTGTTAATGAAAATATCAAATTACCACTACATGATCAGTCTTTTCCCCCTAATACATAACAGCTGCTTTCCAGAAGGATGAAGGTTATAATGAGCGTCTTGTGATGCGTATCAAGCCAATAATCACAGCATCTTAAATTGCTGCAGCAAACATACTTGGAATTGAGCATTAATGACCCTCTTCTGTTTACGTGAATGTCCCTGGTGCCCCACTAATGAACAGGGGCAATGGCAAACCTCCGGAGATGTCAGTTGTGAAAATGACAACCCTGCTGAAAAATCCAGCTTAGTCTGTCCGGCTGAGCTGATCTGCTGGTTACTGGGAACAGCTTCTGTAGAATTACAAGTAAGGTTACAATTGTAAAGAACAGTAAGGGAATTAGAAAATATTTATCAAGCAATCGAGTATAATAATAAGGAAGCTGGAAATTAGCTTGTCAGCTGGTTAAACTGACCAGGATTTCTCAGTGAGTAACTCAGAGAAGCTGATCAGGAATCTTCTCCATGGATCTCCTCCACATAGGATAAAATCTTAGACAACGGCAACACTCAGAATCTAGGGCCTCACAACTGATCTCGCTCAGGACCTTTTTCCTTGCTTATGTTTGCACATGCAGAGTCTCTTGAGACGTTCTCTTGGAAAAGTCTAACTCTGTGTCTTCTGTCGCAGATGCAAGTTTGGGACACGGCAGGACAGGAGCGTTTCCGCACCATCACACAGAGCTACTACCGCAGCGCACATGCAGCAATGATCACCTATGATATCACACGCAAGTCCACATTCAACTCTGTACCACAGTGGATCCAAGAGATGGAGCAGTATGGAGCTGCCAATGTCCTACTGGCCCTCATAGGTAAACATAACAGTTTCAGCGAGTGTAAAATCTTTGCCAAGCTGCCTCTCATTAAGTGAAATGATCTTGCATTTACATAATATTTATTAATCTGGAGATTTTACAAGTGATACAAAATTGTCCCTAATCATACCTGGTGCAGTCTAGGCTTTACGCACACTTAAAAACAATAACAAACTCTTACACACGTGGACAAAATTGTTGGTACCCTTCGGTCAATGAAAGAAAAACTCACAATGGTCACAGAAATAACTTTAATCTGACAAAAGTAATAATAAGTAAGAATTCTATGAATGTTAAGCAATGAAAGTCAACAGAATTATTTTAAAAAATGAACTCATGGAACAGGCCTGGACAAAAATGATGGTACCCCTAACTTAATAGTTTGTTGCACAACCTTTTGAGGCAATCAGTGCAATGAAACGATTCCTGTAACTGTCAATGAGACTTCTGCACCTCTCTGCAGGTATTTTGGCCCACTCCTCATGAGCAAGCTGCTCCAGTTGTTTCCGGTTTGAAGGGTGCCTTTTCCAGACAGCATGTTTCAGCTCCTTCCAAAGATGCTCAATAGGATTGAGGTCAGGTCTCATAGAAGGCCACTTTAGAATAGTCCAATGTTTTCCTCTTAGCCATTCTTGGGTGTTTTTAGCTGTGTGTTTTGGGTCATTGTCCTGTTGCAAGACCCATGACCTGCGACTGAGACCCAGCTTTCTGACACTGGCCAGCACATTTCTCTCTAGAATCCCTTGATAGTCTTGAGATTTCATTGTACCCTGCACAGATTCAAGACACCTTGTGCCAGATGCAGCAAAGCAGCCCCAGAACATAACAGAGCCTCCTCCATGTTTCACAGTAGGGACAGTGTTCTTTTCTTGATATGCTTCATTTTTCCATCTGTGAACATAGAGCTGATGTGCCTTGGCAAAAAGTTCCAGTTTTGTCTCATCTGTCCATAGGACATTCTCCCAGAAGCTTTGTGGCTGGTCAACATGTAGTTTGGCATATTCCAGTCTGGCTTTTTTATGATTTGTTTTCAACAATGGTGTCCTCCTTGATCGTCTCCCATGTAGTCCACTTTGGCTCAAACAACGACGGATGGTGCGATCCGACACTGATGTTCATTGAGCATGAAGTTCACCTTGGATCTCTTTAGAAGTCTTTCTGGGCTCTTTTGTTACCATTCGGATTATCTGTCTCTTTGATTTGTCATCAATTTTCCTCCTGCGGCCACGTCCAGGGATGTTGGCTACAGTCTCATGGATCTTAAATTTCTGAATAATATGTGCAACTGTAGTCACAGGAACATCTAGCTGCTTGGAGATGGTCTTATAGCCTTTACCTTTAACATGCTTGTTTATAATTTTCTTTCGAATCTCCTGAGACAACTCTTTCCTTCGCTTCCTCTGGTCCATGTTGAGTGTGGTACATACCATGTCACCAAACAACACAGTGACTACCTGGAGCCCTATATATAGGCCCACTGACTGATTACAAGATTGTAGACACCTGTGATGCTAATTAGTGGACACACCTTGAATTAACATGTCCCTTTGGTCACATTATTTTCAGCATTTTCTAGGGGTACCATCATTTTTGTCCAGGCCTTTTCCATGAGTTTATTTTTTTTAAATAATTCTGTTGAAGCGTGGTTGAAAAGCAATGTCTGACTTTCATTGGTTAACATTCATAGAATTTTTTTAAATTATTACTTTTGTCAGATTAAAGTTATTTATGTGACCATTGTGAGTTTTTCTTTCATTGACCGAAGGGTACCAACAATTTTGTCCACGTGTGTAAGAATATTATACTTCTCCTAGCCTGAGTCTTGACACAGCAATTCATGCACTGTTCTGTTCGCTTTTGCAGGTAACAAGTGTGATCTGGAGTCTGAGAGACAGGTTGAGTTTAAAGAAGCATGTGCATTAGCAAACCAGAAAGGAATCGTAGTAGCACTGGAAACCTCTGCAAAGGAAGCCCAGAATGTGGATCAGGCCTTCATTGTAATGGCACATGAGCTACTGGCATGCAATGGACTGTCTGTAAAGGAGGACGGTTATCGCATGGATTCTCAGCGCATATTACTGCGTTCCAACACCAAAACGATTAACAGCCCCACAGAAACGGTGGAGAAAAAGTCTTGCCAGTGCTAACACCGGACTCATAGGAAACAGTTTATGCACGTATTACAATTTTTTGTTAATTTAATACTAAATCCAGTTAATACACCACACACACTTGGTTTAACACTATGAATATTCCTAAGAGACATGAGTTGATTGTCATACTTTAATGAAGTCTCCCCAGTAAACATAAAGATGCCAGATTTGCCTCTCATTTGAAATGTAGGATTTAGAATCAGCTGGTTTTTAACTAAACCATACTCTTTGTTTTGCATTTGTCTTACACATGCAAAATACAATTCCTCTAACTTGTAAAAAAAAAAAAAAAAAAAAAAAAAAAGGCACCTTAATGTGCTTTAAAGTTTGACTGTGGGTGAGGTTTCCAGGTCAGACAGCTAGCCATGTAAAACTGTTCACTGTACAAATGATAATGTTGAATACGGTGGTATTTAATCGTCACATCAGTTATTTAAGCATTTGACGTACAGTTTGAAGTTAATTAATGTTTTCGGAGATACCACAAAGTGTTACTGAGGTTGATGTGCATGTTTTGGATGATCTCCCGACTGTGATATTAAACTTTGTTCGTGTAACATTAGAAGCCCTCAAAACTGCTTCAAGAATTAAACAGTACTTGCAATAACTGTTTTAAATGATTCAGTTTACTCTTGGTCTATGAAAAAAATATATTTTGAATATACAACAAGGTATTTCTTTTCACAACTGCACATCTTTCTGAAGAGCTGCTTAAAGAAAAGAAACTTAAAATTTATGTGCAAATATTCAGTTACTTCTTCACACGTGAAAAACTTTTAGGCAAGAAAGGTTCAAAACAAGACACCTGAATCTGCAGCTTTGTTGAATGTATTAGAGAGGCCATTCCATCCGAACCTAAGGTCTTGGATAATTAAGTTAAATTAAAATGTACACCAATGATATCAATGTTGCACTGTTTTCTGCTCTTCGATGTTTATTACATCTTTTGAAACTTGATGCTTTACAAAAGAAATGTAACGAAATGCGTTAAATTAGTTCAAGCATTTTTTTTTTTTTAAATCAGACCCTCAGCTGCAAGAGGCTACAGCATCATCCGGAGATCAAACCAGCGATCCCCGGATGATAGGGAGAGCACTTTTACTACTGCGCCACTCTGGGCCGAGTTCTGAACTTCTGAAATTATAAATTAATTACCTTCTTGGATAAACGCTCACTGTCCACTTTATTAGAAACAACTGAACACGTTATATGGCAGCAGCACAAGAGTACAAATACAAGGGGTTCAATTAATCTTCATTTTAAATATCAAAATCTTAAGTTGTACCTGCAGGATTTTGTGCACCGTGCTGCTGTCACATGACTGACGGATATTATTGTGGCAGGTGATACTAATAAAATAGACAGTGACTATATGTACAAAAATCTCTCTTAACGTGTTTTATTTGTATGTTGTTTTCTTGTTCTCTAATTCTAAACCGCTTTAGATTTTTTCATGGTGCGCCAGCGGTCTTTGATATTGACTGCCGTGCGGCCTTTAAAAGGGAATGCGCCTTTAATCCTCTCCCATCGTCCCTCGCCGTAAAGAGCTACTCCTTGCTTCACCCAGTCTGACTCTTCAACAGTCCACTTCTGCAACAGAAACACAGTAAATATTTCTAAGTAAAAATGTCCAACATAACAGAGCAGCTGTACAAGTTTCACATAGTTTTTACAGTGCCATGCAAAAGTATTCATGCCCCTTAAACTTTTCCACATTTATCAACACAATATATTTTCTGAAGCCAAACCAATTTAGTAAAAATATTTCCTACTGTTTGTTGCCTGCATATGAATTTTTTTTTTTAAACACAAGCATTTTTTAATCAGAAATCTGTTTTATTGACGCCTGCCTTGTAAGCCATTAAAGTGCCATTAGATGTAGAATGGAGTACACTCACCTTTCTTTTGGAACCGCTGTCCATTGAGCTTTGACCTTAAAAAGGACAAAAAGGCAAATTCACTTTACACAAAATCTCTCTTTTTTTTTTTTTTTTTGATTTTTCCCCGATTTTCTCCCTAATTTAGTCGTGTCCAATTCCTCCCCGTCACTAGGGGGCTCCCGCATTAAGGCTGCTACTACCACTCAGCCGGGAGGGCCGAAGACTATCACGTGTTTCCTCCGAACCACGTGACGCCAGCCGACCGCATCTTTTCGAACTGCTCGCTCGCGCACCGTTGGGGGCGGCGTAACACACTCGGAGGACAGCGCTATCCACTCCCTCCGTTGCGCGAGCTCACAGACGCCCCTGATTGGCTGTAGAGCCGTGATTAATGTGGGAGCACTAAGTACCTCTCATCCCTCCCCTCTGAGAGAGCTCGGCCAATCAGCTCTCTCTAGACCTCCGGCTGCGAGAGGTTACAGCACCACCCGGGATTCGAACTAGCGATCTCCGGATGATAGGGCGAGCGCTTTAACCACTGCGCCACTCGGAGGCCCAACACAAAATCTCTCTTATAAACTATTTAGCTTCTTGATGCTCTTTACTCTTGTGCGTAAATTCCTTCAATGTTCTGTATTTTTTTTACTTTTAATAATGAATCCCAGTTGTTAGCAGCCAGAAATAGGAGTATGCATGTCCTAGAACTTTACACACACCAATCGCTTTTTTTTTTTTTTTTTTACATTGACATACAAGAGCGGCTGTACCTTTATGTTTTTTAGTGGATGCTGAGAACAGTGACTCCTCATCACTCCACTCTTCCTGGGCTCCAGACAAATCCATCCAATTCCTCCTACAGCAACAAACATGACTTTATACTAATCATCACATATGGACACTCATCTCAGATTTATTGTTTTTTGATGAGAGCTAAAATAATACCTTAATTAGCTGAAATTATCACTAAATTAATTCATTAATTCAAATTAATTCAATTTTGGAGGACACATCTCTCTTAAAATGTGCTGAAATTAAACTGATCATAAGTAAGAATGATGTAGTAAAGAGAAGACTAATGAAGCAAAGCCACACCGCTTCAAGGAGGTTCCAGGACGTTTTGCTGATGGTGGAGTCTCAACCACAACGCTTTCTACAGTTTCTTCACTCTGTCCATTTGTCTTTGCGCGCCGGCTGCAGGACACAATTCACTTATAACATGGTAATCCAAACATTTCTGAAATGAACTGAACACAGTAACTGAAAAACTGCTGAAGTAAAATAAAAAAGCTAAAAAAATAGGTGTTTGATAAGACTCACCTCTTTAATGCTGATTTCTGACATTCCTTATTAGGTGTGTGTTGGGCAGGAGAAGAGCTGTTTCCATCTTTGCTGGGGGTGGAACAGTTCTGTGGCTGGTCAAGCTTAGTGCGATTACTATTCCTGTAATAAGACACAAATGTATTATTTTAGCGCTATTAGCACATGGTATTAGGGATCTGACACAAAGGGGATTCAGAATGTATTACTGTACTCTTACGACGATGGAATACAAACACTAGGTGGAAATAAATAAAGAGCAATTAAATGTACAATTACAATTGTACATGCCTGTCTGCCCGACCAGTAATATATATTTTTGTTTGTGTGTGTATTGGCATTCATGTGTGTTAGATCTTTACCTTATGCTGATTAGAAAATAAAACAATATAAACGAACACCTGCAGTGATAAAGTATCTACTAGCCAACCACAGAAGAAAATGTAATGGTTTGACTCATGAGTTCCATTAATTAACTAAACCAGCTGACTCTAATTAGCACAATTCTTTAGCAATACACAGTAAGCTCAAACTAATTAGTGACATCACCTTTTTTTTTGCACAGTGAGAACTACTGTATAATAAATGGTATATTTTACCGTTACCATTTCATGTATTCAAAGACCAGAAGTGTCAAACACAAATTTAGACTGAAGACAAAAGGTTTGATTAAAAACTAAAAAAGAAAAACTTATACACAAGAACAAAAGCCAATTTTTGCAGTTCACCTGCGAGAAGCTGGTCTGCGGTATTTCCGAACAGGAGTCTGGTTGACAGACAGCGAGCTGAGTGGATCCTCTGTGTTAGCGTTTCCCTGTGCAGGACTGGAAGTCTTTTGAGAATCTGAGGGTTCTAGATCGCTTAGCACACTGTCGTCCTCCATCACTAACCGTGCGACACTCACTGTACACGCACGAGCAACTGTCACTTTCTCCACAGATGAACAAACTGGTGTATCTCCTAGTGAAGGTGTGTCATCTAAACTTCCTTCTTCCTGTTCCCCAGGTTGATTTGTGCTGTTTGTCAGCAACACTTCATTTTGAGTGTTGTTTTTCAGAGTCACTTTATCTTGACTGGCAGCATCAGACTGCACAGAAGTGTCATGCTCGAGGCTTTGCTGTTGTGGCTGCAATCTCTCATCAGAGGGTCTTTCTTCACACGCTGACAAGCCCTGCTGCTCATTTTCTTCTGTAAACTCCATCAATGGAGTCTCTGCGAGTTTGAGACATAGTTCCATGTTACGATCTATTTCATTCTCCTGCTCTGCCTCACACTCCACCTCATCCTCCAGCTGAGTGAAGGGGACAGAGACAGAAAAGTGCTCAGCAAGCTTGGGATAGACGGCCCTCAAGTTGCCCAAATTCAGGTGCACAGTTACCAAGGGAGCCGGGGAATAAGCTTGAATGCTGAAGGAGAGAATAAACACACACAATTTTACGCAGTTTTATAATATCTCAAACATCAACGTTTAACAAATTTAAAATTTAAATCTCTCGAATGGGACCGGCACTGCCTGCAGTAGCTGAGAAGTAAGGAGTGTCAAAATCCCGAGCCTCAAATCCAAAAATGAACAACCTAGAGCCTTAGATGCCTGAACCACCACTCGCATTTCTTACATTAAATTTATAGTATTCTTGTAAAAAGAAAATGTTCTCCTTGAAGGTTGCTCAAGCACACAACTTTGGTTTTATCAAATCTTCCATCAGGAAGCATTTTATAATTAAACTTGCAGTTCAACACACCCAAGATGTTTCCTCATCTTATTATCCGTGTAAACCTGCTGCTATCTTATACAGCCAGGTAACTGCTCTGCAATTATGGGAAGCCATTAGGGTCAAACTGAGCCGTATGACTAATTGGCATTAAAAATTAGTAATGCTTTATAATTCCTAGATTAACCACGCACGTTAATGTGTTAATATTGAAAGTCCTATTTAGAATCTTAGGGAAATAAAAACAGTGGCAAACAATTATCAAAAACAACCATTTAAAACTTACAAGTATCTTATCATAAGCAAAAATAATTTATTTAATACAGATATCTTGTACAATATGTTTTCCCCCGAAACTAAAAACACATTCTGTGAAAGATTTATGAATAAACTAGTTTGTTTCCAGTTGAGGCCCGACATAAATAGGATATCTTCATACTGTCCAGCTGATTTTAGACATGGGACTCATCATAGGGAATGTTTCAAATCGAATGCTTGACACTTACTAACAATTAATCTCATGGGATAAACCAAAAAATTACTAAATACTTTGTGATTTTTATTATATAAACCCAGTTGAGAATATCAAATAAAACAATTACCATGCTAGAGCAATTTGGTACATCGTTGTAAACTTGTTCTGAGAAGCTGTTTAAAATAGATCAGCAATTGAACTACTAATTGGCAGCATTGTGGCTTAGTGCCTGGCACTGTTGCCTTGGCCCTCCAGGGTCGGGTTCTCCAGTTTTCTTCCCACAGTCCAAAGACATGCAAATACGTCTAACTGCCGTTCCCAAATTGCCCGTAGTGTGTGAATGAAAGTGCGAGTATGCCCTGTGATGGATTTGCACCCTGTCCAGGGTGTACGCAACCTCGTGCCCCCAGTGACACCGCATACAGAATAAAGCGGTATAGACGATGAGTGAGAGTGAGTAAGTAGTAATTATGCACATACCTTGGGTTATTTTCTGTTGGTGTGTTTTGTTGTGAATTGGATCGAGAATGGTGCAGGGAAGCTGTATATTCACTGTTTGCTTTTTCCTGTGTATGTGACTGCTCGTTAACAGTTCTAACAGCTTGGGGCTTATGCGCAGCCCCAATGTCTGCTGTTCTTCCTTGTCTCGAGAGCTTGACCATCTTCAAAGAAAAACAAATAAGACAAGGCAACCAGTATAACTACACAGAACATCATAAACCTGCATCAACCCTGAATGGTTGCAATGGGAGTAAACATTATGACTTGGTTGGCAAAATAAGGATCAGGATGGTGGTACTACAGGCAAACTAAAAAAACTGTTCTCTTAGGAATAGTTACATACAAAAGTATCATGATTATTCTGCATAAAATGTAAAATTACAACTGTATGATATCTTATTTAATGTTAAAATTCTAGTTATGATATAGCATAAGCTGCTACAGAATCTACACTAATACAGAAAACTAAAATGAATAACCACACGTGGCAGATATATGAATAAAGGTAATAAAGTGGTATTTAAAACAGTTGAAAAACTGATGTCTAGTGGATACAAGTCAGACCTAAAGACCTACTATATGTAAGGCAATACTCAAAATGGCACCTTGCTTAGAAAAGGCTCTGGAATGGGGTGAAGTTTCTCGATGAAGTCCAGCATGTCCTGCTTAAATTCACTGTACGAGATCGTGTTCAGAACTGAATGTGTGCTGCATCGCCTTTTTATCAGATCTAGATACAGCTTTTTCTACAAAACAGAAAGAAAAATGTTCTCATGACTTACGATTGTTCAAATACCTGGATGAAATACACTACATAAAAGTCTAGGAATGTCTGACAAACATCTCCCATACTGACATTATACACTATATAGATCACAGTACAATAATGGTATTTCAATTATAATAATAGTAGTACAAGTTATAATGTACCTTGCCAGCTGAGTCCATTCCTTTTGGAAAATGCTTAATCAGCATCTCCTGAGCTTTTTCAAATTTCTTGCTCTTTATGCACACAACAATAAGCTGGAATACAATATAAACAAGCACATTATTTTTATATCATGTACCGGCACCAAAAGTCAGATCTCAGATACCAGTCCAAAACCTTGATCAAATTTGATGATAAAAAGCTGGAAGTAAACGTCATTGTAGTTAGTTGCTCTTTATCTGTAATGTATCTCAGTTAAATTCATTCCTTATAATTGTTTAGATGACATGACAGAATGGCTACCACAGTTACCTTAATGCTTACATATTAATGATTACAAGTTGGCTTGGAAAAACAATTTGAAGTTGTTTTGTTTCACACGCCACTATTTTGGAAAACAGTTCACGCTTTGTTATACAATTAATGCCTAGCCAGCAGTTCTCTATTAGTATTAGTTAATAGAAATATTTAAAAAATATATACTCTTTGATTTTTAAAAATCATTTAAGTCACTGATCATAAAAACAAAATAATCAAATATCATAAATCATCATTCTTTCACGTTTGTTACAGACAGCTCTCAGGTCTTACCATTTCCCTGATCAAGGTGTGAACTTGCTCCAGTATATCTTGTGCAACATCTATTTCTGTACAGATAGATTCAAGCACACTCAGTGCTGATTCGAGGGGTGTTAGGGGCTTTTGAAATGTGACATCTGCAAATTAAAAATAGTAATGACGATGAAACATCAGTGAAGAAATATAACCAAAATAAATAAAAAGACAAATACTTTAAATAGTATTTTATGTTGACACACTTACCGAGTTTGTCTCCGTCGTTGACCCTTGAGAGGAACTGCATGAATCGCAGTTTGATGGTCATATCAGTGTGTCCATCAATGGGTCTGACCACTAGACCTGTATTCATTTAAACACAAAATATATATTTTCTCTATTGGCAGGCTTGAGAATTTACTGTAAAGGAACAGTCTATCGTGAAACAAACATTTAATATTAACATATATGTGATGTGTTTAGCGTTTCGATTACTCATTTGTGGATGGGTTTTGTTTCTGTGAGATGATGTGCAATTTACTGACACCACATGAGCACAATTTGTGTACAGGTTTACAAGTATACAAAGCTCAGCTGGACAGACTAATCAACTAAAAGACTTGCTGCATTGCTCTCTTCAGGAGAAAAGGGTTTGAGAACTACATCCCAACTGCACCAGGTCGGTAAGCTGCATAATTTGTAATGTAGGAGACCATTCAAATTTCAGCCACATATGGTCAAAAGTATGTGGACTCCTGATCAACACACCTATATTTGGTGTTCCTACAACCCAAGTTGGAAGCACATAACTGTGTAAGATGACTTTGCATACTTCAGTGCTTTGCAAACTAAGAGGCCAAAATTCACTCACTCATCACCTAGATTTACGGCACAAGGCGGAGAACTCCATGGACAGGATGCCAAACCATTGCAGGGCGCGCACACATTCACACGCCCAGTCATACAGTATGGGTTATTTGAGGAACGCCAACTAGCCTAACCTGCATGACTTTGGAGTGTGGGAGGGAACCCACCAAGCACGGGGAGAACATGCAAACTCCATGCACACATATCCGAGACAGGAATCGAACCCAGCACCTGGTGGTGCAGGCGAAAGTGCTAACCACTAAGCCACTGTTGCCATCATTGTCGCAAAACAACTTTACAGAATCAAAAAAATTATGCATGACAATTCCTTTGAGCCACAAGCCAAAAACTAGTGCTAAACCTTCCTACAGGTGTGGAGGATATTAGAACATGAAAGGAGGATTAAATCTGGAATAAGATGTTCAACAAATATACATGGGTTTGATAGTCAGGTGTTGACATACTTTTGGCCATCCACAAGTAAACCTATAAATACATCAAACAAATATTTTTAGATTTTTTTAGGGCAGATATTTAATTTACTATCTTGAGATGACTAAAAGGTCTGATCCCCAGGTGTGACAGGAAGCACTCCAACTTATTGGTCTCATCTGGGCATAACTGCAAAGGGTCATGCTTAAAAACAACTAGGCTTACAAAATATTTATTACACGAGCTGATTAAATCCTATAACAAACAGCCAAATGTGTTTATGTGTTAAAGCTGTTTATTTACGTGCCTGTGTTATTTTATTATGATTAACATTATATCTTAGATATGTTGTATACTATGGTGTTTTATAGTTCACTAAATAAACATGAAGTTTAGACGCTAACTAGCTAGCATAGCTGTTTAACATCGTGACACAAAGTCAACATACTTTCGATAAGGTTCCTGAGCTGGGTGAAACTATCATAATCCTCATTTCGAAACGCCTCGAAAGCTTTAGAGACATAAAAGTCGAAACTCCAGCGGTTAATGATTTGTTCGTCGCTAAGTTGTTTGCTGTTGCTCTTCCTGGACGCCATGTTCGTGTGGCTTCATAGCGTTTTTTTATCTGGCGCGAAAATCCTTCTTCTTCTGCAGCTTTTTTTTCCTTTCGGGGCTGCAAACGTGCTGGTTTATTGCGCGCCCCCTACCGGACTCTGCTCAATTTTCATAATTACGAGTTAAATTAATGATGGATATTTTGGATATACATGAAGTACTGTATAAAATTAAATATAATTATAGGAAATATGGATAAACTTAATATTTTATACTAATTTCTATTGCACATTTCTAGTTCTCGTTTTTTACCCATGCACTTTAAACCATGGACTATAAACGGCTGCACACACACACACACACACACACACACACACACGTCACTTCATGCCATACTTCATTTTTCACTCATACTGTAGCTGTCATACCTACACACCATATCTTTACTCCAATTTTTCCCTTTGTCTTTGTCACATTTTTTTTTCAAATATGAAACAAGTGTACTTCATGTACTTTGTTTACTACACTTTTACGTTTACACAATTTTTATTTTGTTTACTAGTATAATTTATATGTTTTATATATTTTATATACTTTAATTATATTTTATTGCAATTTGGAATTTTTTTTTTTTCAATTTCAATTTCAATTTAAAAATCAAATTTTCTTTTATTGCAGTAAAATGTTCAACACGGCGCTCACTTGCACTTCCAGGGTTCGCGTTCAATTCGCGCTTCTGTGCGCATGGAGTTTGTATGTTCTTCCCGTGCTTGGTGGGTTTCCTCCAACTGCCCAAATACATGCAGATTAGACAACCTGGCGTTCCAAACAGTACTGTGTGACTGTGTGTGAATGTTGACCAGAGGTCCCACTACAGTGGACAAATTGGCATAAATAAAATGGTAATTACCATTGGTCTCCACTGCCTCTAGTTGGATTACAGAAGTTCCTAGATGGATGAATAGATCTTCCTATTCTATCCTATCTTTCCTTTTTAGGTCATATAAGCATTTCACTAAATCATACTGTGTATGGTTGGGTATATGCCAAATAAAATAAAAATAAATGTTTACTTTTAATGTATTACATTATTTTAATTATCTTTATCTCAGTTCAACACCAGTGCTGTAAATATTCTTAGTCTGTATATTTACAGTATGGTCTTATACAGAACACAACGCTTTGTAGTTACAGGGTCAGGAACTAGGAGTAACATGAGTCTAAAAACTCTATTATTGGGTTAGTACGGAAGTAATAAACACAAGACATTTGTTTAGTCTTTGTTTGAGGACAGCCATTGAATCAGCTGTTCAAACAGTATGGAAAGTTAATTTCATCACCTGGGTGCCAGGACTAACAAGAAGCTTGATGCATGTCTTCTGTGTACCCTGAGGGATGATGGGTCTAATCAAGCTGCACCAGAGGCTCAAAGGAATGGTTTGGGATAGGGGTGTGATAAGTGCTTTGGTGTTGGCATCAAAGGTTTAAATTAGATGCAGGCAGCAACAGGAAGCCACTGAAATGAATATAGTAATGGGGTTCTGTGGGAGAACACAAACATAATAATAAATATAAATAACGGCTTGTTTTTAAAAAGATCTTAGGATTTATAGTTATAACAGTGCTAAAAATCAGTCTAATACATATAATAACACTTGTGTACACACTAAACTGAGCCATAGTGGACATATATTTACTTACCAAGGTGTGTATCTGTCTTGTATGTAATGTTCCAGGATCCACATCACCCTAATCTTTAATGGTTACTTAGGATGGATGAATTAACTATTAGGTCCTGCTACATGGTATGTACACCATTTAAGTCATAATATCACTTTGCTGTAATGTATATGTGACAAAATAAAGGCTTTACTTCACTTTACTTTACTTTAACACATTCAGCACTTTTGTCTCACACTTCCAGGGAAGGGAGTGCCTTCTTTGCTTTTTGTTTTTTCTCCCCCCACAGTCCAAAGACGTGAGGTATAGGCTGATGCTCCTGTGCCCTGAGATGGTATGACACCCATAGAGGGTGTCCCCTGTCATATGACCTGAGTTTCCCGGGCTAAGCTCAAGGGCCCCCACAAAGTTATGCACGATTACCAGGATGAAAAATAAATGAATTAACTCTATGTCCAAAATTTGTGTCACATCTATATGTATTTGTTGAATATCCTATTCTAGATTTAGTCCCCCTTTGCTGTTATTGTAGCTGTTCTGGAAAAACTTTTTACAAACATTTGGAGTGTGTCTGGGGGGTTTGTGTTTATTTAGCCACAAGAGCATTAGTGAGGTCAGACACTGATGTTGGGGGAGACGGCCTGGGGCACATTCAGAGTGTCAGTTCATCCAAAAGGAGTCCAGTGGGGAACTGTCATGCCATTTGTGCATCTGTTCCATGTTGAAACAAGTTTAGGACTTATAGTTCCAGGAAATTTAAATACTAGACCATAGACAGACATCATACTGTATACAGTTATGTGATTTCTAACTATGTGGCAAGAGTTTGTTCAGTTGTCCTGAAGTATTTAATTTTATTTTGCATGTTTTAGTAGAAATTTTAAATAGTTGATGCTATGAATTTAACAGTCAGTACACTATGAATGAACGAATAAGAAACTTGAAATGATATTTCTTTATATAGAAGGCAATGCCCCAGTTCTCCTATTACAACCATGCCCCCAAGTGAGGATAATAATTGTGATTGTTCAGTAATAGGATAATTGCCACAGACTGATGAAAATGGATTGCAGTGAGGAAGTGCTGATGTAAAGTCAGTGTTTAATAATAAATAAATAAATAAAAAAATAAAAGTAGTTTAAAGTGATCATGCAGCATAAAAATGGTGTATGAATGTATTCTCTCAGTATGGCATGTTGTCCTAACCAAATTGCAATGCTGCCTGTGACTTACATTTATTATATGTCAATAAATTGTTGTTGTGTATTTAAAACAGTAAGCAAACTCAAAGCAAATCAACTTAAGATAAAGATAAAATATCTTTCACTGACACCAACATATAAAAAAAATAAGATATACTAGATACAAGATATACAAGAATTTTTACGGAATTCATAGAGAAATTACAATGTTACTCAGCATGATACTATTATATCCATATACTATTATATTCAATATAGTATTGAATCCATAGATCCAACCTACCTTGTGTCAAAAGTGTTGTGTTGATGGTGTCGATTTGTGTCGGAGGTGGGATAATGGTGCGGGAATGTTTTCCTGGCAAATTTTGGCCCAGCTAATACTATTAAATCATAATTTAAATGCCACAAACTATTTGAGTATTTTTGGTGACAATATGCATTCCTTCATGGCCATGATTGACTATTATTATGATCCTACTACCATCATGATAATGCAACAGGTAAAGGGAGGCCCTAGGCAGTATTATGTAGTGTTTCTAATCAAGTGCTTACTGAGAGTATGTTAAGCAGGACAGTACATGAGTACCTTGGACCAGTAGTCAGCAGCATAACATTTTTATGAAAATGTTTAAGTTGGAGATAGGTATAGCCTAGATAATGTGAATATTGACCACTGTTGAAAAAAGAAATCATGACAAGAGCATCTAGATTGAAGGGAGTCCCTAAAGACCCAAAAGGTGTGATTTTGTTATCTTGTGCACACAAGTTATTATCTTGTGCAAACAACATATAATGTTGTGCCTACAAGCTATTTATCTTGTGCACACACACACACACACACAGACACACACACGCACACACAGCCAAACTTCTACCCACAAAGCAAATTTCTGCAAAATTATTCTTTTAAAATAAGGCAATGAAAAACTTCATGTTCCAAATATACTTGAGAAATCGACCAAGCATCAGTGTAAACACGTGGACAAAATTGTTGGTACCCTTCGGTCAATGAAAGAAAAACTCACAATGGTCACAGAAATAACTTCAATCTGACAAAAGTAATAATAAATAAAAATTGTATGAATGTTAACCAATGAAAGTCAGACATTGCTTTTCAACCATGCTTCAACGGAATTATTAAAAAAGATAAACTCATGGAAAAGGCCTGGACAAAAATGATGGTACCCCTAGAAAATACTGAAAATAATGTGACCAAAGGGACATGTTAATTCAAGGTGTGTCCACTAATTAGCATCACAGGTGTCTACAATCGTGTAATCAGTCAGTGGGCCTATATATAGGGCTCCAGGTAGTCACTGTGTTGTTTGGTGACATGGTATGTACCACACTCAACATGGACCAGAGGAAGTGAAGGAAAGAGTTGTCTCAGGAGATTGGAAAGAAAATTATAGACAAGCATGTTAAAGGTAAAGGCTATAAGACCATTTCCAAGCAGCTAGATGTTCCTGTGACTACAGTTGCACATATTATTCAGAAATTTAAGATCCATGAGACTGTAGCCAACCTCCCTGGACGTGGCCGCAGGAGGAAAATTGATGACAAATCAAAGAGACGGATAATCCGAATGATAACAAAAGAGCCCAGAAAGACTTCTAAAGAGATCCAAGGTGAACTTCATGCTCAAGGAACATCAGTGTCAGATCGCACCATCCGTCGTCGTTTGAGCCAAAGTGGACTACATGGGAGACGATCAAGGAGGGACACCATTGTTGAAAACAAATCGTAAAAAAGCCAGACTGGAATATGCCAAACTACATGTTGACAAGCCACAAAGCTTTTGGGAGAATGTCCTATGGACAGATGAGACAAAAATCAAACTTTTTGCCAAGGCAAATCAGCTCTATGTTCACAGATGGAAAAATGAAGCATATCAAGAAAAGAACACTGTCCCTACTGTGAAACATGGAGGAGGCTCTGTTATGTTCTGGGGCTGCTTTGCTGCATCTGGCACAAGGTGTCTTGAATCTGTGCAGGGTACAATGAAATCTCAAGACTATCAAGGGATTCTAGAGAGAAATGTGCTGCCCAGTGTCAGAAAGCTGGGTCTCAGTCGCAGGTCATGGGTCTTGCAACAGGACAATGACCCAAAACACACAGCTAAAACACCCAAGAATGGCTAAGAGGAAAACATTGGACTATTCTAAAGTGGCCTTCTATGAGCCCTGACCTCAATCCTACTGAGCATCTTTGGGAGGAGCTGAAACATCCTGTCTGGAAAAGGCACCCTTCAAACCGGAAACAACTGGAGCAGCTTGCTCATGAGGAGTGGGCCAAAATACCTGCAGAGAGGTGCAGAAGTCTCATTGACAGTTACAGGAATCGTTTCATTGCACTGATTGCCTCAAAAGGTTGTGCAACAAACTATTAAGTTAGGGGTACCATCATTTTTGTCCAGGCCTGTTCCATGGGGTTATTTTTTTAAAAATAATTAGATTGAAGCATGGTTGAAAAGCAATGTCTGACTTTCATTGGTTAACATTCATAGAATTCTTATTTATTATGACTTTGTCAGATTAAAGTTATTTCTGTGACCATTGTGAGTTTTTATTTCATTGACCGAAGGGTACCAACAATTTTGTCCACGTGTGTACGAACAACTCAGCTGTTTTCATGCCTTGAACATGTTTTAAGTTTTAAGCTTAAACATCTTCAAATTTCTTCTCACAAACTCAGAAGAAAATGACTCCTTTCGGAATTAACAGGCTTCGCAAATCCCTGATGCATGAAAACGAAAGACAACAGTCTTTCGTATTTGTTTGTTTTTATGCTTTCTGAGTGTTCAGTAGTCGCTGCAGTCTGAGGTGTTGCTAGTAATCTCTCTTTAAGAAGATGATGGTGCAGGAATTTGCCACGTCAGAGGGGTGGCTCGACCAAACGAGCCAAACAGAGCATGTTCTCAGCCGACATCCTGCACAAAAGCCTTTTCATTCACAGCCATACAGCTGAGTCTTACAGGAAACCCACATTTCACTGTCATCATAATGACCGATGTACATGATAACTGTACACGATAATAAACATCTGACCATCTCAGCTACGGATAGATGAAAAACTCTATCTATCTATCTATATTTTGTCTGCATATAACTAATCCTAAAAACACCATATATGTTTGAAATATTTGTTATTATAACTTCTCTTTCTTTAAGTCTTCCCACATACACAGCAGTTTAGATAACAGATTTTTAGACTACCTTCATACTTTTCAGTGAACAACTCAACAAATTTTCAATATAATTAAAGTTCTAAAGATTAGATCAGCCCTTTGTGAAAGAACCCTGTTTAAATGTTTATTGTTTTGCTCAGATGAATATCAGAGTTACATTCGGAAATACAGTAATCTCATCTCTCACTTCTATTTCTACACAGAGCTGGAAAAGTTTGCAGCTCCTCGTGGACACAGAGAGAGAGAACGCCCCACTCGTCCGCGCATCATCATCATCATCGTCATCATCATTAAGGTTGCCAGATTGTTTGGTTTCAAAACACACAGGCAATGAAACTTGTTTAGCTTATAGGGAGACATAGGGAGAGTTGCTTTTATATAATGTTTTGAGGTATATATAAACATATGCTGTGAAAAAAGGACATTATTTATTTGTTGACTGTTGTGTGACTGTGTATCATCATACTGGTTAAACATATTTATCTTTCAGTTTTTTTTTTTACAGGTAACAAAAGCAACAGATGACCATTAATTTTCTGTTTGTATGTTCGAAACAGTCTCACAAATCCAGTAACATCTACAAAGCAGCATTTCCACTGTGTTATGCACAGTTCTATGCAAAGTAGCTGTAAATGTTCCATCCTTCGATAAATCTCATAGTGCATGCTGTCCGATGTTTCTTCATGTCCTTACTCACAACTTCAGTTCTCATTTACTTGCTGAAGCTCAAAAGCTGAAGAACAGTCACTGTAACTGTGGGCTCATTTGATTCTTTACTATAGTACATTTTTATTAAATAGATACAGAACAATAAAATTTAAAAAAGTAAAGAAATCATGCACTTTTACCTTTTATTAATAATGTATACAGAGTGAAAATAATAGAAAAATAATGCCTGGACAAACATAATTGATGCTTCTGGTGAATATACTGTAGCATACATACCCAAACATGTTAGTTTACTTTGTAAAACTACCAATAAAGTAAGTTAGACTCCTGGAACATGACATGTAATACACAAAGTTAGGTGAATAAAATGGATGGTTGGTGCAACATTTTCTATATTTACTTCATTCAATAATGATTCTCATTTGAAAACAAACCAAAAACATTGCGGACAGTTAAGCACAAGAAGTGTATTGTGTAGTAATGACACCAAGAAACAAAATATAAGCATCATGAGTGACCTGTCACTTGTTATGGTTATAGGGATTAACAATTCTAGTAGTGTAAGCTCAGTGATTAAATTATTAAAACAGCTGATCAGAGGGTCCTGAGTTTAAAGCCTAATGCTGCTATTTGCTGCAGACTCAAACAAAAACCTTGTTCTCTATGTTGTATAAAAAAAATAATACAAGTCAGTCTGAATAAACGTTTCTGCCAAATGTATGTGAATGTAAAAGGGGTTATTATGGAACATTTCCACCATGTGAAATATTACATATTGTTGCATCTGAACATGTGGACACAAAAAAAATTGCATGGAACTTCAGAGAGGTTTATTCGTTCCTTTATTCATCCTCTATACCACTTATACACGTATACAGGGTGGCGGGGGCCTGGAGCCTATCCCTGAAGGCTTAGTGCACGACGTGGAGAACAGCCTGTATCGGGAAAACACCACACACTCATTCACACAATATGGGAACGCCAAATAGTGTGGGAGAAAACCTGGGTACACGGAGGAAACCCACCAAGGGAGAACATGGGGAGAACATGCCTACTCCACTCACACAGACAGGCTTGAACCTGAACCCGGGCCCTGGAGGTGCAAAGCGACAGTGCTAACCACTCCACCACTGTCTTCAGAGAAGTTCATTCGAACCAAATACATACAGATACAAACAGCATAGCCTATTTCAGTACCATACATTAATTATTAATTGTGTTTTTCATTCAGAATGAAACTGTTTTTACAGCCTCCGTATTATTACAGATTCATTAGCATTAATTTGACCAAAGTGCAGAATCTGCTGAACAAGAAAGTTCGAGAAACTTCCCCAATCTGGCAACCCGGAGTGTGTGCCACGGCTGCAGTAGTAGCCACGACGCGCTCAGTGATACGCTGCATCCACCCCATATCCACTCCGTTTAACAAACCCCCTCCACACACACACACACACAAACTCAGCAGCTTGCAGAGCAAACCGGACAAGCCATGCCCTCCAAGAACAAAAACAAGAGCGCTAACCCCAACGACAAACCCGCGGGCAATCCTCAGGATGACGCGGCGAAGAAAAGCCCGAAACTCAGTAAAGCCGACAGTTCTGCGAACTCTAAATCCGGCCTGGGAAACATCACGAAGTTCCTGTCTGCCCTGTCTTACTTGGTTTTAGTGTCCGGAGCCGCTTTCGCCTCTTTCTACCTGCAGAGAGTGCTGACAGAAGTGAACCAGATCCGCGCAGAAAGTGAAGGAGCCCTGCAGAAGAGCGCCGAGGTGCTGCAGAAAGTAGAACACGCAGTGCAACAGGTAGAGTAAAGCTGCACTCATTACTAAACTTTTAGTCTCTTTAAATGTAGATCACAATGCTTGTTAAGATATCTCAGGAAATGGAGAAGTCCCTGATGAGCTGGCAGCAAAGTGCTGTACTTTGTACAGTTATACTGTATGTAGGCCATAATGACAATCAGACAGGGTAATCATTTAATAATGAAAATTCTTTACTCAAGATTGTAAAACAATCTTGATTAGCTACACTAATCCACTCCTACTGTACCTTCAGGCCGGTGGAAACACCTCATCTCAGACTCGTTCACTGGTCTGGAGAAATACTCCCCCCTTCCTTTTCTGTGTGCTGATCTCTGCCACCTCAACATCATGTAATAATGAGTCCTTGTCAAAAGTATAGGTGTGTCCAATTTAAAATAGTTGGTCTTACAGCTACTCGGCACTGGTTTTTACGCCGGATGCCTTTTCTGATGCAACCTTCCCGTTTTTATCCATGGCCGCGACCGGAACTGGCCTGGGTTTGGGGATTAGGTGGGAATTGAATCCGGGCCTTTTTGCAAGGCAGGCGAGAAACTTACCACTGAGCCACCAATGCCTGTCCAAGTTAGACAAAAAAAAAAAGAAAGAAAAGAAAAGTTCCCCGTTATACTATTTGCAGTCTATATTGTATGTCTGTTTCATCATTTAGAAACTGTACCAGGCTGTTGAACATATCGAACCTTCTAAAGTGTGTTTCAGAATTTCCTGACACACTTTATGGCCATTTGGAGATATTAAAAATTATGTAACTTGTGGTGTAATTATTAAGGCATGCAGTTTACACAAACTGGAGGCTTTAGAGTTTGGTTGTTTTTTAGCATTATGCTTCACAATCTCCAGTGCAAGAAATGTCAACACAAAACCAAAATACACTGATAGAGTCTTTATGATGATGTCGTGTGTGAAATAAAACATGATATATAAACTGCATCCTTAATTTTAGGTGAATTCCATGAAGTTTTCAGTGGAGAGTCTGGAGGCTGCAGCGGGCCGGACACAGGCTGAACTGGAAAGCACTAATCGAGCCATAATAAAAGGAGAAACAGAGACACGACGGGTTGAAGAAGTGCTCCAGAAACTCCAGAATGAAATCCTTCGGGACCTTTCTGAGGGCATCCGGGAAGTGAAACAGGCACGGGAGCATGATTTCTCCTCTCTGGAGAAAACCCTGGAGGTGCGCCTGGCTGAGCTGAGCCACTCTATCGCTGACAGCGTAGCCGAGTTCACCGGTGCTCAAGAAGAAACTCAAGCCCAGCTCAGTGATCTCAAAGTCCGACTGGGAGAGCAGCATGAACCGGGTAATCTGAAAGAAGAACTTCTGTCCATCACCACTGCTGTGGCCGGCCTCCACACTGCAAATGAGGTGGCAGATGGCAACATAGGTATTCTCAGGGAACAGATTGCATCAGTTAGTTCAGAGCTTCAGACAAGGAACAAAGAGGTGGCATCTTTGTCTGAGGAAATTGAGTCTGTCAGGTCTCTTGTGCAGACCACTGCTGGCTCATTGAGACAGGAGGTATCTGCATCGCAGGCAATTGTGCAGGGCGTATCTGACCAGATCCAGAATGTGCAGGATGATCAGCTTCGCACCAACCAAGCCTTGCAGAGTCTGCAGATAGACCTCAGGGGAGAACTGTCGAAGACGGAGACAAGGGAAGACGAACTGGAGGCCAGGCTTAAGGTCGCAGAACAAAGCCTAGAAGTACTGACGAACTCGGCTGCAGAGCAGACAAGCCGGGTCGAGACATTTCTCTCCAAATATGACTCTCATGAGAGTTCATTAGCTGCCCAGACCCAGGTGGCTGAGAAGGCCAGACAGGCACTCAAAGATGAGCTAGGGGGATTAAGAAGTAGCCTTGGGGATCTCCAGGCCAGCATAGAAGCTTTGTCTGACACTAATACCAGGTTGGAAGGAGTTGATGAGGTTTGGAAAGAGTCAGTGTTACAAACAGAGCAGCTGCAAAATGACGAGTCAGAGAATGCTGCTCAGGAAGAAGAGGCAGCAGTAGAGGAGGTAGTTGAAGAAGACTTAACAGCAGAAGAGGAATTTGAGGAAGAGGCAGCAGCAGAGGAGGTAGTTGAGGAAGAGGTAGCAACAGAAGAGGCAGTTGAAGAAGACTTAGTAACTGACGGGGTAGCTGAGGAGGAATTTGTAGATGAGGAAGTGCCATCTGAGGACGAGGAGAGACAATGAGTAATGCAATCTATAGTCTAAACCTGTAGGGGGTAAAATATGATATTGGGACAGTCAATGGACTAATTATGTGAATCTGAAAAATACACTTCCTGCACTGTTGTTTATCCCTTCATGGAACTATTTTCATACATATGTCTTCCAATGCCAGCTGCTCTAAATGTTTTGAATGTCTCATGAGTGTTCAGTTTTCCAATAAAATATTTATACACATTGTGAAGATATCTGTTAACATCCAAGCTCATAATTGTGTATTTAAATTTATAATGCCTGTCAGTAGAGATACACTGATTTATTGTCTGTATATTAGTGTTGGCCGATATTTACATTAGATAAGATGGCATTCACCAATGGCAGTGCCTCATATCTAGTCTAGTAGATTAGATCTACAGTTTCCGGACAGATCCAATAAGTGGTGCTATAATACTTGTACACGTGCTGGAAATGTCAGCTGCACAGGAGTATTTCGTTGTCTCGGAGAAAGATCTGGGATGTGCAGTGAAATGAGATGTCATTTCAAGAGAAGAAAGTTCAAAGCAAGAATAATGTATATATTATACAATTGATTGGACTAATAAATAATAACAAAAAAAAATATATATATACATATATAAAATAGTAATTGGCTATCAGATAAACAATTATTCCTGACCGACATCAGTATCAGAATTTCGCAATCAGTGCATCCATAATTTTTAACAATACAGTACTGTCTTTTCATTAAGATATAAAAATTTTAATGGATCTCTGAAGTCGTACTTTTCACAATGCATGAACACAGTGTTTTTTAAAACCTACTGTTTGGTGAAGCAAGTTGTCATAGAACAACGCGTGGTATGTGCAGCAGTAATCCTTTCATCAACACATACTTTAGCGATGGAATGCAGTGTCACTTGCCATTGGCTTACAGCTTCGCATGTATCGTGGTGGCTTGTAATGATTGGCTGGGAGGGGAATTACCCTGCAGGTCCACCCCTCCATTTCCTCTGACTCAGGCGTCTTACTAAGCAGTACTGAGCAAATGGAGGCCAAACTTTAAAAAAAGAAGCAGTCTGTTCTCAGTGCAAATAAATGTCTCAAAAAAACTTGGCTATGTTCATGTGTCTGGTTCCAGTTACTAAAATCTGTTAACAACACAATTACACTTAGACTTATTCACCTTAATCATCATTAAAAAAAATCTTTAAAGATGGGATGAATGAGATTGTGGCTGTTTGGTTGCACTATTTGAAATATATATATATTTTACATTGTATTTTACATTGCACATTCTGTTTTCCCCTCAAGGTTTCTTCCCCATGATTATATCCAGAATTTTTATTCCTGTAAAGCTTCTTTGCAACAATATCCAATGTGCTACACAGATACAATTAAATTAAATTACATCATTATATACAATGGCTAAATGTATATCAAACAAATGCAGCACATGAACAATGAAGTATATACTGTAAAAGCAAAGAGTTTCAACAGGGGTAGGAATAATGTCTCTTAAAAGTTCTTTATCATCTTAAGGATTTCCTTATGAATTGTATACTATCGCTCAAAAGTTTGGGATCCCTTGCAAAGTTTTGTTTATTGATTTTTTCTACATTCTACAACCATACTGGGGACTTTGAAACAATGAAATAACACATATGGAATTAGGTACTTCTGTAACAACAACAGTGACAGTCAGTTGTTATTTTAAGACATGAAGGTCAGTTATTCTGGAAGAGTTCTTGCAAGAACAGTATTACATCAAGCACCATAATGAAACTGGCTCTCATGAAGACCATCCAAGAAAAACAAGACCAAAACGTACCTCTGCTGCAGAGAAGTTAATTTAGAGTTACCAGCCTCAAAAATCACAAATTAACAAACAGCACCTCATATTAGAGCCGTTACAAGATGTTAAAAAAAAAACTATTGACCTTTCACACATCCAGGGAACAGTCTAAAAATGATAAGTATTTAACATTACCAAAAGAAAAAAATATCATTCTCACAGCAATAAAAAAAACTACAAAATGTACAAGTAAAACTGAAGGGGAAAATGGTAAACTTGAAAAAAAAAAAAAAAAAAAACATAAACAGCAGGATACAAGTCCACATTTGTACTGTATTGTGGTCTCAAATATTATTTTGATTGTTCTGCTGTTGGTGGCATGGATGTAAGGTAGGTAATGCTGTTCCCTCACAACTCCAGACAGTTTGATCCTGAGCTAAGGTTTTTGTTTGTTTGCAATTATATATATAGTATTTATATAAAAACATACGTTTGTGTGTATAATAGTATGGCGTGCCATCCAGTGTTTATTCTTGCCTTGAACAAAGAAAAAGGTTTAGGAGTCAGCATGATCAGGATAAAGCAAATGAAGATAAAACAGTGATAATGAATCATTGTTTCATCACTACCAATTGTACAACTATACACTATTTTTTTTATACCATATTTAGAGTTGATGAAAATGGAAGATCTCAAATTAGTTACATTTAGATTTTTTTTTCTTCAAAATACGGATGTGTAAAATTTTGCTATTAACTGTATTACATAGATACATGGTACTGTAAATGGCAAATGAATAAGGTAAAATGATGTTGGCAACTCGGTGTATATGCAAAGACACTTTCGATCGAAGCCCGCATTAAAATACACTTCAATCCCAAACATCTTTCCAGCACTTTCAATTACCAGAGTATATAAAACACAATTTAGAACGAATTCCAGTCTACAGTGCACATTAGAGTTCTATGTGATTCAGTGTTTGGCTGAGGTCGTTCTGGTGCAAAACATCAGTAGTTACTTCCACTGCCACATCCTCCTGAGCTTGTTTGAGGTCCTTCTGGACAGCTGCGAAGTTGGCTAAACTCTCCTTGATCTGCAAAATGTCGTCCTCCCTTTTCATGACATCTTCAGCCAAGTGGCCGATCCTCAGAGCCAGATCAGCTAGCTGTGGCTCCAGCATGGCAAAGTCCCTCTTGATGGTAAATACTCTGGGTCGAAGATCACTTGCGAATGTCACAGTCTTCACCAGCTTGGCTCGGCCACTCTCCAGGCCCAGGATGCGCTCTTCGAGCTTTGTGTCAGCGGCGGCGAGTTCTGAGAGTCGCTTGCGCATTTGTTCTAGGCTCTTTGTGTTTTTCTCCGTAGAGCTCCTCAGGCCTGCAACGCGACTAATGCTGGTTGCTAGCAGGTCGCCGATACGTTTGGCCATAAGCTTCTCTGCTTGAGCCACCTTTTCCTCAAGCTCACTGGTCTGAGTGAGCAGGGCGTCTACATCGCCCTCCAGCCCCCCCATGCGCCTTATGTCAGTTCTAACGGACGCCACTTTGGCCGACACATCGCCGGAGATTGCAGTAGTGCGGTTCTCTATGCGCTCCACTGCCTGTATAAGGTGAGCCAGGTTACTGTGCAGCTGCTGTCGTCTTTCAGTGAGGCCTGAAGACCATTCCTTCAGCTGGGCCACTTCCTGATTTAAGCTACTCAGTTGAAGCAGTGGCAGCTGCACCTCCTGGTTGGCCAGTTGCACCTGGAAATCCTCACACTACAGCAGGAGAAACAGCAAAAATAGAGGCTGAGACAATCACTTCTGTCAGATGTAGCAGTCAGTATGATATTCTCAGACAATAAAACACCCCAGACCACAAATATGCATCATTCATTTGTGTTTTCTTTCCATGAATCTAATATGATTCTTTATGTTGCATTAAAAAAAGGGCATTATTCATAGAATATACACATTAGTCACATTCCTCACTATAATAGCTACAGTAATGACAATTCTGTATACTTCTGTCTCCTTTTTTTTTATTTTATTGAAATCTTTTATACATTATTTGGATACATGGTACATTACACCATTTAAATGCAGACATGCATCTGATCAATGCATCAATGCAATGATCAGTGTCTGATTTTGTGATAATCCTATATAATGTCTAATCATTACACTCATTAACATTGTGTTTATAACAACCAGCTACACATGGTAGAGATATGGTAACCACTGCACAGTATATACGCAGTGACCACTTTCTTGATTTTATTTCTTTGATACTCATTGTATTAGTCCATGACCCATGTTTGAGGACTGAGATTATAACCCTTACTTCCCTGCTCTTTTTTAGTGTCAGTTTTTAACCACATGATACAGTAATACTGTATCTCCGGTGATCTCTTTCCACTGATAAATACTGCCATATGGACTACATTCTGTGATCTTGAACAAACACACGGTATATATAGTACCAGTCAAAAGTTTTGACACAAATTTGGATATATTTTCTACATTCCACAACACTGAAGATACCCAAACTATGGAATAGCACGTATGACATACATCAGTTGTTAATTTAAGACATGAAGGTCAGGAATACTTCTTGCAAGAACAGTACTGTCAAGTGCATTTGCAAAACCCATCAAACACCACGATGGACCTGGATCTCAAAGATCTTGCACTCACTCACATGCTATGGGGAATTTTGGAACACCAACTAATCTAATCTTTATCTCTTTGGAGTGTGGGAGGAAACACACCAAGCACAGGGAGAATATGCAATCTCCATGCACACAGACCTGAAGCTGGAATCGAACCCTCGGACCTGGAGGTGCAAGGTGACCGTGCTAACCACAACACCACATTGCCGCCTCCTAAACAAGTTTATTAAAACAGAATGAAAAGACACAGTATTGTAAACACAACAAGCCTTTGAATGAAATACTGCAGTTATATCAAAAAGCATTATTGTAGTGACTTGCGATAAACATAGTGAGGTTCTGGTGTGACATACTATACATACATCGAATTCATACCTACAATGTACCTACTGTTATGTAGGTTACCAAATTGCTGAAACAGACTATTAAAGCTATTTAGCATCAAGTATTTACGAGCAAACAATATTTAAGTGAAATGGATATATCATAAATAACATTGATTTGTTTTATACAGTATAGCATATTTATAATTCAAAGTGAAAAGTGTTTTCATATGACCCAAAATCTTTAACAAAATACATGTACAAAAATATTTACAGGAGAATATTCTGATGCAAATTTCCGTTAAAATACAAGAGTTATATCTTTATTTCACGTAAAACATGTAAAAGATTTTGTGATTTATAATCTATGTAGGTACATACAAACAGTACACAGTATAAATATCAGCTTTGATTTAAAGTCTTTCAACAAAATCAGCGCAGCTCATTTACTTCAGTCCAATGAGATCTCCTCAGCTTCTGCACTGTTCCTGTGATCTGCTGTTGATTCTGGGAAACCATTCCCCTCCAAACTATTTGGATCATCATTTAATTGCTTGACATTTAATGTCTCAACGTTTTTCCCCTCATCATGCTGAGGCCCCTCCCTTCCAGGATCCAGCTCTTCTTCTCTACGCACACGTTTAAGCTCCTTCATGGCATTCAGGACAACTCCGAGCTCATTCTTCACCTTCATCACGCTGTTGTCCACTTGCAGATCATCAAGGGTCTGTTGGAGATGCAGAATCTCAGTCAGTGCCTTGAGCATGATGTCCTCGGTGCCCACCACTTGCAGCGTGAGTTCCTCGAGCCTCCTCTCGGCCCCACTTAGATCAGCTCCTAACCTTAGGATGGACCTGACTGCATCCTCAACGACAGGAAGCCGTGCTTCACATTCTTTGACCTGTGGCTCCATCACCACCAGCTTCTCCTCAAACTCCAGATCTCTTTTGGAAAGAAAGACAAGTTGCTCCTGAAGCCTGTTCACCTGGTTAGTGTTCCAGTCCAGGTGATTTTGGACGCTTTTGGCATCATCCTCCTCTGTCCGCTCAAGCACCCGACCGTTTCTCTTCGTGCTGTCTTCTAGCTCCTCCAGACGTTTGGCCAGAGCACGCAGACGCTCCTCAGCTCCGTTAACACGCTCTGTTACACGGCCGTGAACCGAGCGGGACTCGGACCTCAGCATCGTCAGGTCCTCAGTCACGGTAGCCAGACCGCCCTGCCATGTCTCAGTCACGTTCAGGAAGCGCTTGTTCACACTTTGGAGGCGGTGCGATGATGCCTGCTGGTCCTCTTGCATAGCTGTAACAATGTCATTGAGGGAGCTGACTTCCTGTTGGAGCTCTGTTAGTGTGGTCTGCGAGGAACCCATGCCCTTCAGATGGTCTTCAGAGGCCTCCAGCTGCACCCACAACACAAGACATGGTGTTTTGGCTGTGGTTCTGCTGTGTGTCACATTCACACTCAGCACTGTACATGCCAAACCACCACCTCTGATCCCTAATCGCTTTGTGTATTTTTCTATGAACCCCATTTAAACTAATCTGACACAGGAAACAAACACTGCTACATCTTTTAAATGACTGAAGAGATATAACTGTATTAGCATTTTTACGATACTTTGGTCCACTGAAATATTGAATTAAAATAACTTCTGCAAGTTTAAGATAAATACTCTTTTGTTTATTATTCTAGTAATACATTATAGAGTGCATATTAGATAAATGTGTAAGATTACATACTGTCTACTGTACTTGTATAAAAATAGACACCCACCTTTTTGGAAACGGCACTGAATTTCATCTCCAGTGCTTGCAGATCGGTCGCCTTTTCATATAAATGCTTGTATTTTTCTTCAACTTCATTAAACCTTGCATTCTGTTGAAGGATGACCCTAAAAAGAGAAAAAAAAATCATATGTTATATCTTCTAATACATTTTCCAATAGGCTGTTTTTCTTAATATACTGTACCATAGTTTAGGTTGGACTTGCTTCATTTTGTCCAGAATTATTTAAAATATAGTTTTACGTTGCAGTGGTGTAGTGTCGCCGCCTCTCAACTCCGGGATTCCGAGTTTCAACCTAAACCCTTAACTTACTGTCTGTGTGAGGATGTTGTGCATGTTCTCACAGTGTCTACATGGGTTTAAGAGTTCGCTATTTTAATCCTGATCTTATTATGATTTAACAAATATCCATTTGATATTTCAATTTGATGTTTGTTAATTTTTTGTTACAGTTCTAAACAAACTTTGTAAGTAATTTCTTACTACACAGGATATATGTGAATAGTTTAAAGCGCACCAACTGTAGGATTATAGAGGAACTACAACATTTTACCACCTCAAATGCGGTACTCATCGCTCATACTTACTCATCGCCGATACTGTTTTATCATGTACAGGGTCGCGGGGAGCCTGGAGCCTATCCTAGAGACTTATAGGGGGTAAACCCTGGACAGCACAGGGCGCGCACACACTCATTCACACCTTATAGGCAATTTGGGAACATGGATGAGCTTAATCTTCATGTCTTTGGATTGAGGGAGGAAACTGACGTACCTGGAGGAAATCCACCAATCATGGGAAGAACATGCAAACTCCATGCACATAGACCTGAGGCGGGAATAGACCCTGGAGGTGTAAGACTATGCCACCCAAATTCAAATATATATAAAATTTTAAAATTTTTTATTTTGGAGTTAGTGTGGCGATGCACGAACTGTCACACAAAAGAATCACAATACATCACTGTTTCACCCCGCCAAACTCTACTTTTTAAGCTGTTCTCCTAGGACACCAAATCCAACATGATCCTGAAGAGGATAAAACAGCAACTGATGATAAATGAGTAAATGGATGGATGGATAATGTGAATGACATGACTCTGGTAGCAAACTACTCTTTCAGATGCCCTTGATGGCCATGTGTACAAAATGTTGTGACACCATCATGAACACTTTTCCGAACAACCAATCAAAAAATGGCTCAGGGCCACAACCGGTCGATTAGTGTTTTCGATCTTTCTGCATTATCAAAACAGGGATAGGTGGGGGACCTGGATTGTACCCCAGGAGATTTAGGCCATGAGGTGGAGTTCACCTCAACAGCAATTTGGGAACCTAATCTGCAGGTATTTGGACTGTGGGAGGAAACTGGAGAACCCTGAAGAAACCCACCAATCATGGGGAGAACATGCAAACTCCATGCACACAGACCGTGAGGCGAGACTCGAACCCGGAACCTGGAGGTGATATCTACAGTATATCGCGATAATAATTTCCAGATGTATTGTGAGGCGCTTGTGTTTCAGCCTGAGGAGGATAGCTGTAGACTCACCATGCGAGCAGAAAGCAGGCACTCAGAGACAGTAAACTCACTACAGTCCTGACATCTACGAAACAACACTGAGCGGGTTTTCCACCCGCATCTCCATCTTTCTTAACTCCTTCATCTCCACGCGGTTTCGATGTGTCGGGAGTTTGTCCGTTAGGAGCGGACGCTGCACGCGCTTTCCTCTGCTTCACTCCGTCGCTCGGCATTCTGATGAAAGCTTTTCTTTCACTTCTGTACGATAAATAAAAATATAAAAAAAGTTAAAGTTCACTACTCTGAGAGTTCATAGAAACGAAAGGAGCTGCAGTTGTGCTTGAAGGTTAAATGTACTCGACGTGCGGTGGCAGTTTTCATCGTCACTCGGAGAGTTGTTTATTAGACGCGGGACTGAGCCGCCGCCATGCAGCCACGTAGCAACCTCTCACAGCTGCTCTGCTCGCGGGGTCGCGCACGGACTCCTCACGGGCACGCGCGCCATTCACAGTGACGTCAACGACTCCCCGTTAAACCCCTTTCACACGTGAGGATTTTAAATCACTGCACAATTCACTAACACTCATTATAAGAGAATTCATTACTGTTCAGACAGATACTAATAACTCATTATTGTTCAAACAGATAATAAATTAAATTCCATTCAATTTTTCCAAATATACAGAGTCAGGCAAACAAATGTATACTCAAATGTAAAACTTCTGGACTAACTTATCTTTTAGCTCGATACTATCTTAGTGTTTCGAGGGAGACCATGAAGCACATCTGTAAGCCCCAATGGTTACGGTCACTTACTAAGTCACAGAAATATAAATGGTGTATCTCTCTTCACTTCAGGAAGAGAAAGATACTATTATGTATATACTGTCATTATATTATTATCGGCCCGCTGCCTTTTCCCTCCAGGTAATGTATTCAGCTGTAGTAGGTCGAAGGCCCCATTTTACCAAACAGATGTGTATACATATTTAATATACAGTAACTGTATATGGCAACTGTTCAACATTACATCGCAAAACAAAGTATACAGTATAGTCTTTTTTTCTTATAGTAAAATTTTAGGCCCAGCAAGACAAAAATATACAATTGTCTTCTTGTCTATCTGATTGTCTAATATTTTATGAACTGCCGGGCCTACTTTGATCAAATGATGCCTGCTGCTTGTCAGTACCTCTTATTATAAAACTACAGCAGGGGGCAGAGCTTTTATTTTTTGTATTTTTTTTTTTTTTACAAAGCCTCCAGTTAAGAAATCGCCATCCAATTAATGTTCGGGAGTCAGACAGTCTCAGTGTTTAAATCCAAGCTGAAAACCTATTTATTAGTCAAGCATTTGTTTTGTGAATAGATTTGCCTCAGGTAAAAGTGCAGATCTGGGGAACTCATTGACATGGAGTATTATGGTGAACTTGTATATTTGGATGCCATCTTCCCCTACTCTCTTTGATCACTCAGGTTTGTTGACAGTGGAGTGACTTCCCAGGGAGCGTACATATACTGTATATCACAATGTAGGTATAGATGCACTTGGCATTTCTCCTTACAAGATGAGCGACATATTTTTTAAGCACGGGTTCTCAAACTTTTTTTCCAGTCAACGACAGATTTATTTCATGAGCATTATTTAAAATGTGTAGAATAACAAGCTTGACTATTTTTTAGGAGCCATAGATCTTCCTATTCATGAATCAGTCCCTTAACACAACTATTTTACAACATTTATTGGATTAAATTTGAATGAGGCAGAGGTAAACATTGGTAAAAACTACATAAATTCAATAATACAGTAAATCTAGGAAGCTGTTAATGCTTGGCTCTGATTTTCACCTATTTAAGCAAGGAAAATCACAGACATCCTGGCTGTCTGTCATGGGCTCCATTTTGAGGACCACTGCATTGTAGTACTCTTTCCCTTAACCTGAACAAGAAATAAATGCAACATGTTCATATACATATAGCTTATTTTGTTACATAGTGGTCAACAGAGACTGCATTTGCACAAAGATCACTCTCGACTCTCAGGTCTCAAACAGCACTGTTAAATCTTTTCTTAAAATACTTCTAGCCTTTGCAAAGAAACAAACCACTTGTTAAGGTAAAGCTGATGGTTCTTTTTGTCTGATGGAAGTGTCAGAAACTACAATGCACAAAGGATTTGCACAAAAATTAAATGTTTTATTGGTCAAAGCACAACTCAAATATTCCATTATAATGATTGCAATGGCATGAATAGTCTTTGCACTCAAACATACTTCTGATGTAGTGCAAATGCTGTCTTTTCAGCTTCCTTTGGCTAAAGCATAAAGCTACAAATTGCTTCTAAATTCCACCTTCCAAACATTTCGAGTCATTCTTCTTAGAAGAAATTGTACTAATCATTGTATTTAAGATATCCTTTCTTTATAATTTGTAGTGCATAAAGTAACTTACAAAGCAAGCAAAAGAAAAAAAAAAGCCCATAAACTAATGGCTGAATCTACAAGTATAAATGAACGATAGTAAAAGGAAATATCAACAGAAACCTTCTCCAAAATGGCAGTTGACAAAGAGCCTATCTTCACTGGGTCACCTGAAAATAATCGAATTATATTCCAGATTGGTATTATCTATGTGTAAAGAAAGTGTTAATGCCCCAGGATATATTTAGATTAGATTTAAATCTGATCATGCATAACACGTTTAAAAGTCAGGGACGACGAAGCTAGACATTATGCGATTGTAAATGCACCAGTCTACCCAAATAAAATCTGTCAGGTCAGACCCATTATTGTAAATTGCATTACATTTGGTCGATGACTGTTTGGGGCTCTTGAGGAAATTTAAAAGAGCATTCACAATTAGGTTTTTCGAATCTGCAGATATCTTTTGCATGAAATAATTCTGAAATTATTTTAAAAATTCTGGAAAGTTGGTGGTTAATTGTAATTGACCCGGTTGCTTAGTGTACAAGAGATAATATTTCAAAAACTATTTTTCTGGATAACAGTAAATCTGGCAAAGTGTAAATGCATGTGGTTCAAATCTAAATGAATTAAATGACCAGGTTCAAACATGCTCTATGTCAACTTGTGCAAGCTTAAATCACGATGAATCCAGACACAACGCTGGGGCTGCAGATTTGAACTTTCAGGTCTTCTGTTCAGGACCAGGAGGAGGCCAAATAGGTGCATTAGAGGAAGCAAACCACCAAACTGCTGGCTACAGACATGCAGGACACAGTTGGGCTCCTCTGTCAGACATCAAATAATGGCTCATAAGCCACTTGTTAACTCACAGTTTGAGTAATTAAAGGGCATAAACTCAATAGTTTGAACTACCAGAAGGTACAGTAAATATAGTACATCCAATCATACAGTTTCCCCTCATGATAAAAAAAAAAACCTTTTAATCCCATAAAGATCCATTCTATTGGTATTACTTTTAAAACTGGCATTATCCATGTGTAACAGATTCAAAATCAAAATGTAAACAATGCACAGATATTAACCAAAAAAGTGCTTACAAAACCAATGTTGATTCTCTTCAATTTTCTCATGAGGTGGGGCTTTTGTGTTGCCCTTCACTTCATTTTCCAACAGACCTGGGGGTTTAATGGTATGTGTAATTGACCATCTGATCTACTCAATGAAGCTACATATACTGTATGCATTCTATCTGATTGTAATGCATTTTGGACCTACACACACAGGCATACTGTTTCTCTCCTTTATGCTGAGAGGCTGTCTTATGTCGTCCTTCGGATTCCTTCCTCATATTTTATATGTGTTCATGTGCTGTAGCGATCCTGCAACAGGGAACAAAAACACCACACATTATTTGAATCAGTACAAAACATGTCGCAAGTTAATTAAAAGAACAATAATGCTAGTAGTAATGAAATGATTAATGCTGCATTAGACTAAAGGCACTGCAACATGCAAAACTTTACCTTCTCTGGTAAATATTTCCATTGACCGAGCAAAACTAAACAAAATATTCGACCCTACTCAATCATAGTTAGCCATTTGATCAGATTTTTGGGCATCGCAATTTTAGATTAAATGCAATTCTGCAAATTAGGGCTGCAACAACTAATCGATAAAATCGATAATGAAATTCGTTGTCAACGAATGCCGTTATCGATTAGTTGGACTGCTCACGTTACTGAGGAGCGCGACCACAAGATGCACAAATACACAAAGATACACAGACGCTCGTGCAATGGAGGTTACAGAAGCGTCTGCAGGAAAACGCGCGTGCCTATGGCGTTATATTCCTGCCACAATTCTGAGCGCGCGGTTTGACATTTTGAGAGCAGACAAAGCACTCTATGCGCGTGCAATGTCTGCGCGCTCAACAGCTCGATTCTGCGTGAGCAACATGTTCTCCGCGCACGCGCGACTTCTCGATTCTGTGCGCGCTCCCCTGCTCGTTTAACATGTTCTGGGCGCACTCGACTCTGTCTTCACGCGCGTGCAACATTTATTTTCTGTGCGCGCTCGACTCTGCCTGTACGCTCGCTCAACTTTGTCCAGTGTTACAAAACTGCAACAAAACCAGCCAATCACAGACTTCCACACACTACTTCTGATTGGCTGTTCCTCCTCTATCAGCTGGCAATATCTGCAATTATTGTAAAAAAAAAAAAAAAACTGTCTTTGGCATACTCAAATGCTGTTATTTATTATGTGTTATTATGTGCTTAAAAAAAATACATCCCCCATGCACTCGACAACAAGCAGCCACTATAACAGATGCCATCCAACATAATAAGAGTACATCAATTGTTTTTTCTTTTTTATTTATTTATTTATTGGATATTAAGAGGATTTTTACCGTTCAAAAACAAACTTTGTCTTTAAATTAAGGTTTAAAATGTCAAAATTAAAGATCATTAAACTCTTTTTAAAAGTTTAGTTATATACATAACTAATACCCTGATTTATGGTTTTATATAGTTATGAGCAAAACATCAAATTAACGAAGCATTTAGTTTTTATCCGATTAATCGAAAAAATAATCGCCCAACTAATCGTTTATCAAAATAATCGTTAGTTGCAGCCCTACTGCAAATCTTCTGCTCCACACTCCTGTCTAGTAGGTGGTGGAATTCATCAATTGTTGCACAGCTCTGCTATCGTGTCTGAAACATCAGTTACTTGATATTCATTTTTATTAATAGAATTGGTGTTTAAAAACAATAATCACACTCACAGTTGTGTTACATTTACAGCATATGGCAGACTTCCTTATCGAGGGGTTTTATCTTATTCTACAGCTGAGCAGTAGAGGGTTATTCCACAAGGTGGTGTTGGTGCTTGAACTTGAAGCCATTTGAGCGCCAATGCCTTAACCAATAAGCTACCCCTGGTGCTATAGTACTAAATTTTAGCATGACTGTGATTACCTGTGAACAACCAAATCACATCTGTGCCCTTACTTAGCATAACACCACTCTTGGCTGTGTGAAAATGCTTAAGTCAAAATGGCGACTCACAACTGTAAATAAAATATCACTTCACTATTAAGTGAAGAGGGAAGGAAATGTCTATGTTTCTTCTGTTTCTTGAAGATTACCTAACCCTATCTTAAGACTTCCCACCTCGGAGTTAAACTGAATACAGAATAACATAGCACACATGGAAGGTTTTGATCTCAAATCCCAGGAAAGACAGAAATCCTTGAACAGCTTAATTCTGAGTTTCCTGGAAGCATTTCACAAAAAGCTAATTTCTAAATGGTAGAGCACACATCACATTAACTACTCATTCAACACTACTCATTCAACAACAGTCTTTGTACAATGGTCCTTTAATTCTAACATTAAGCAGTCTTGATCCATCAGATCACTGCTAGTCCTGGGACTTGTAAATTTAACTGGAAGGGAACAAACCTGTATAGTTGAAACCACTCCACTGGCCATGACGGACAGTTTTCCAGCCACAGAGCGGACACCCATCTTCAGCTGGGACATATCCGGAGCATTGGGCAGCACGTTGCTCAGGCTGTATGAACTGCCTGCAAGACAACAGCGAATGACCATCTAAGCTGAGCTGTGTTCCAGTTTCTAATTATCGCAAATATTTGTCACGATTTAGGTTTGGACTTATTTTGAGACATCGCAGACTAATTTAATTTGGGGAAAAGGCCAGTGTTTCAGTTTGGTCTTGTCAATTGTGACACACTGGCTAACTCTCTTCTGTCACACAAGTGCTAAAATCTGGGTAGAATGAGATGGTCAAGTGCTTCCCACACAAACATATGAAGCAAACCTTTAGACATTTTTGATAAAAATATTACAAAATCTCCTGACGATCTATGTCAAGGTTCTACAAGTCCAGTCCTGGAGGGCCAGTGTCCAGTACAATCTGCTGATTTAACAAATCTGATCTGCTCTATGGCATCACTAGGACTCTAACTTGGCAATTTATTTCTGAGGATAGTGATACTTTTCTGTTGCACCATTTGAAAATGTGTTAATGAATCTGACCCAAATAACAAACTCAAACAGTAGTGTAGCCTGCAAGCTGTACAGATTATTCTATATTTTTTTATTAACTGATTTTAATAGAGCTTAGGATTCTGTGCTGAATCTGACAATATCATGTTGTGCCTGTTACTCCACTGACTTGTCTGTTTCTTCTGCTCATCAAACAGATCTGCTGAACTGATGGCTGAGCTGTCAGAGAAGCGCTCCAGTCGAGTCCTCATTTCATACTGACCAAAAACAGGAAATTCATTATTAATAAATTGCAGCAACTTTCAATCGAGACATTGAGGCAGAAACACAGAGGGCTGTGTAATTTGGCGATTACCTCAGAGTTGTCCTGTTTACCAAAGAACATGTCAGAGGAGATAGCTTTTGCCCCACCAAACTTTTTCTGGGCATCATCAGAGACGGGTAATGGCCCAGGCTCTGCTTTTCTCCTTGCTGTTGTCCTGCAATAAAAAAACAAACAAACACACATAATAAGCACATTATTGTTTCACCAAAGCTTGAAAAGTCCTTACGCAAGACTAAAGAAACATCTGACCTTTCTTCATGTGATGATGTCTTGGAGGTCAAATAAATATCAGGCTCTGGTTTCTTGCTTTCCTTCTTCTTGATGTCCTCCCACTGGGAGAAGAATTGATCAGATGACTGAGGTGCATCAGTAGAAAACTTGGAGGAGGTTCTATAAGGAAGATGTAAGTGATGTATTGTTCAGATTATTCTGAGTTAATTAATTTTGTTTAAAATGTTCATATAAAATGTTTGTTTGTTGAGACATTATTGAGAGCATTAATAGATGATCAGGCTGTACAAAAGCCTAGCTAATGACTGGATGCCTTAAAACCTAGCTTTTTGAAAAATAGCCTACATGTTTAAAGACAGACAACATCATTGGACAGTTGTCAAAAATGAAATCCTGCCATGACTATTTAAAACCTCTTTTTTTTTTACTAAAGTGACATCAGTCCAGTGAAATTATTAATTCATATACAAAATTCACATCTTACCTAATGGAGAAATATCCCTCTTCCTCATCCTCATCCTCACTGTACTTCCTGGACCGAGAGGAGGACGTGGCCAAAGTGGGAGTCTCCTGCTGAATCGTCTGCATGTCCGCCATGACGGAGTGAGACACTCCACTGGAACGAGGAAAGAAAGTCAGAAAAGACCAACTATCGCTGTCTAAGTCCTGTTTAAGTGACTCTTTTTATCTATGAATAGTCTGCTTTAGACATTCTAAAACTCAATAAACCTTCTACAGACTGTCATCAGTCAGACTAATAACTAATTGAACTCCACAGATGTGTATCATTTGATGACACATGTTTGAAGTACTTTCACACACACACACACACACACACACACACATACACACACACACACATACACACACACACACATACACACACACACACATACACACACACACACACACACACACATACACACACACATACACACACACATACACACACACATACACACACACACACACACACACACACACATACACACACACACATACACACACACACATACACACACACACATACACACACACACATACACACACACACATACACACACACACACACACACACACACACACACACACACACACACACACACACATACACACACACACACACACACACACATACACACACACACATACACACACACATACACACACACACACACACATAGGGTCATGGGAAGCCTGGAGCCTATCCAAGAAGACTCTGGGCGTAAGGTAGGATACACCCTGGATGTGGTGGCAGTTCATTGTAGGGCACAAGCATGCACATGCTCACTCACACACACACACTGGGCAATTTGGAAATACCAATCAGTCTAATCTTCCCATCTTTGGACTGTGGGAGGAAACCAGAGCATTTGAAGGAAATCCACTGCAAACTCCACATAGACCTGAAGATGGGACTTTAACCCTTGACCCTGGATGTGCGAGGTCACAGAGCTGGCCACTGCATCATCATGCTGCTGTGTTTTTAAAATTGTGGCAGCATTTTTATATTTTTTATATTATCTTACATTATATCATGATGCTGTTGAATTATTAAAACTGTTTAGAAGAAAACCAAGAAGTGAATCATATACTTTACATCAATAACAATCAACTGTTCACAGCAGTTTTAAGAGTAACTGCACAGGCTGGTTGTTGACAGTTTTTAGATGGTTTGTTGACTATAGACTGTCCATTGTAACCTAATCAAATAAATGCGAAGCATAGTAGCAGTAGCACCCCATTCAAAATTACATCACCATAACAAATTTAAGGATGACTGCTTGATTTAAAATCCCTGACCTCCTGTTGGAGAAACCCATCCCCAGCCTCTCTGCCTGTTCCTTCTTTTTGCCCTCGAGTCCTCGCAGCTTCTCCTCGTCCCTCTTTCTTTGGAGCTCCAGATCCTGATAGGCCAGCCTCAGCGATGTCACACTGACAAAGAGACACCAGACAGAGAGAAAACACATTACAACATGACAGCAGCACCACTGCTACAAAAGTATTTGTATGTGGGTGTGTGTGTGTGTCATATTATATATGTATGAAGTCTCTTTTAAATCATCAAGCATCTATTTCTCTTGATGTTTCACAATTACTGACTGACATTGGTATGATCATGTGCTGTTCTGTAAAATCTGTCATAAAAATCCGTCATAAAACAAGATATTCTTAAAATTTGCTGTCTGCATGTTTTATTTCAGTAACAAAGTGAAATTCAAAATGGCATTAATCAGCAAAAGATGATCTCCATGTCATTATTGCACCTTTAGTCATGCACCAGATCTAGCCCTTCTAATTTAAATATCAATTGCATTTAATCCATTGTGTCAGCTCTTTTTCTTTGGTAATCTGGTAAAAACAACAACAACAAAAAAACCCCAGCAAACTCCATTTGGTTTCCAAGAATCAGCTCTTGATTAAATGTTGTATAAACATTTATTTTATGATTCTAAAAAAACATAATACTGTCCTTCATTGTTATCTGCTTTAATGCTAGTGGAGGTACACATGGGTATGGTTTAATACCCCAATCCCACCTGCTGCTGCTGAAGGAATGCCCACATCCCACATTATATATATATATATATATATATCCATATATATATATATATATATATATATCCCATATATATATATATATATATATATATATATATATATATATATATATATATATATATATATATATATATATATATATATCCATATATAATGACTGCATTATTCCTGTGAAGGTAAAAATATGTACTGGAAAAGGCGACTCACACTGGCTCTTCGGGCTTGGCATTCTTCTCAGTGGCTGACTCCTGACGTAGTTTGTCCACAGCCTGAGCTCTCTTCTCCTGGGCCGAGAAACTCTGGCTGCTCACTTTCTGAGCCCCCAGACCTCCTTTCTTTGCACCCAGCTACAGGACAACATGATAAAAACACTGTATCTGCACTCACAGGATACTACAGCTAGCATCAGTAAACACGGGCACAATTATAAGAAATATAAGAAATATAAGAAGATGTATCCTCACTGCTTTTTTGGCTGGCGCAGGCTTCTTTTTGAGTAAAGACGGCTCTGAAAAAGGCACGAAGCCATACAGTAAATGGTCGCATTTAAACACACTTAAAACTATTTATTGATACATACAGTATCTTTACCTAGAACAGCTTTCGGAGAAGTGCTCAGAAGCTCAACAGAAGGGCCTTCTTGATTGTCTGCAGATAACGAATAAGAGTTAGATACACATTTAACACACTCACATGCAGTCAAGCACACACAGCCACACACAGAATAAATGTAATACTTGTCTTGATTTTCATACCATTGTTATTTCTATCTTGCAAGGTCACGTCCTGTTCTTGATTTTGCTCAAAGGCGTTCCCATCATTCTGAGCATGAGTAAAAAACAGCAAAGCAAAACACAGCAAACTGGATTAATACACAGACATAAACTATTAATCCCAGTGACTAAGTGATGGGAGGCATGATTTGAACTGGTTCATCTGTACATGCCTAATTTTGGGCGGGGTCATCGTACCGTTTTGTCTACAAAGCAGTCCAAAGACATTATATGTTGTATTTACATGGAATTTGCTGTGCTTCTTAAGAAGGCTAAATGCTAGAATGCGGTACACCACACGCTCTACTGCATTACCAGTGATGGCCAAAGTACACAAATCCTGTACATCAGTAAAAGTCTAGGTATCTCAGGTAAAGTATAACTCGAGTGAATGTAGAAGTTCTCTATTCACATTTGTCCTGAAAGTACACACTCAAGTACCGCCAAATTTACTTAAACATCAAATGCAGTGAGCTTGATTTATCTCACTGTAGCCTTTAAGCCATAGTGTGGATTTGTCAATGATTTGCTAGAACAGTGCACCATTGTATTTTATAATTTACATGAAAACACATGACAAAGTTATTCATTATAGAGAGACAGAAAAAGAAGACATTAATATTAACAGGGAATTTGTGTGTCATCATTCGTCTGGGGCAAAAAAATATATACAGCATAGCTCTTTAATGAAAAAATGGACACCGATACACATACACACACACACACACACACGCACGCACACATCTACCTTTGTGTGCTGGCTGAAAAAGTCTTCATGCTTGTCCAAAGGAGATGTTGGAGAAAGAGGAGCCTGACCATCCAGCCAGAGCTAATGAGAGGGAGAGAGAGAATTCATTACCATGGACCTTAATTTATAACTGAGAAGAAAAAAAAAAATCATACATTCTTTTAGACCTGAAAGATCTTCACCTACAAGCAGTTGCATATGAGAATATAAGAATGTATGCAGGATTTTTAAAATGTAATTTGTGTGTCTGACCTCAGTGCCGTGTTGTCTGGTGGCCTGCGTAGCCAAAGTCTTGATCTTCTCTCTATAAAGTTTGGCTGCACGGCTGTTATATTTCGCATTGGTTTCAATTGCAGTGCAGCCGTGCTGGTTAAAAAAGGCAGACTGTAACAAGAACAGAAAAATACATATGCTTTATTAAACCTCTGATGCCCATACATGTATGATTGGAAAGTTTAATCGTGGACCATTTAAAAAATATTTAGCATTTGCATACAAATACAGCTCTTCAGATCACTACTGGGATGTGTAACAAAAATGGCAGAGACAGAGCAGTATTACATTACACATTTATTCAGGAAGCAAATTATCAGCATTAAAAAAAAAAACGGCATAAAAGCGCTCAGATGTGAAGGGAAGAACACTTACAGCACTGGCATTTCCTCCAACTTGCATGCAGCGCAGCTGAAACCAGGACCAGTTTGAATCCAGTTCAGTAGACCTGCTCAACAAGTAATTAGGTAAATTGCTCCTAATTAACGTATGTGCAATAAAATAAGTAAGACAGAAGCCACGTGCGTTTTATCATACCTGATAAATGACAGATGCACCCCTAGAGAACGGTGCGTCCCTGAGCAGTCAATACACAGGAACACACCATAGGTGATGCTAGCCCAGCTTGGGTTCTTTGCAGAACAGTCAAAACAGGCCTGAACAAAAGTAAGGTACATATTACAGCATGCTTTGGGCTGTCAATCAATATATAAAATCATAGCCATATCACATCTACTCATTAATCTTCAGTAACGGCTTATCTGCTTAACTGCATCACACTTGATGTGAGACGAGAATACACTTATTTACAGCGGCGGCCAAAACTATATATAAAAACATATATCCATACATTATGTACATATCAGCCATAACATTAAAACCTCCTAGGTTTAAGAAAAAGTCAAACCCACCAGATGCCCAGTTTAGGCGAGGAAAAAAAAGAAAAGGAGAAAGGGATAAATTAAGTTATACAGCAGTCATCAATTTATGAGTATAATATTGAAAATAGGCAAGTATAGCACTAATATATAATATATGTATATACTATTATGTACATGTTTAAAAAAAACTATTTATATGTTGTTTTTTTTTTTTTTTACATTATAGCACATTTTTGTTTTATTTTATTTATTCTATTGTATTTTGTATTTTTTAACTATGCAGCCACTGGAGAAACAATTTCCTTGGGCATTAATAAAGACTTATTTTATGTGTGTTGCCTTTTGTATTGCTACTTCACCCTGGATATCACTTTACACAGTTTCACACAATAATCTCTGTAGCCTGCAGCAAAACCATTACAACATAACTAGCACATTAATGATTTTGTCACCTATCTTGAAAAGGTGTCACCATAAATGCTTTCTGTGATTTTATCCTGAGGGGAATTTCCAATGCTGTAAAAGGCTAACTTAAAAGACATCTTTTAAAATGGATCTTTTATGATAAATTCACTCATTTGAAGTACATATGCATAGATTTGGTCAAGGAAGAGGCACAGTGGCTTAATGGCTTAAAAGTAGTCTTGCACCTCCAGGGTCAGGGTCTGATTTCTGCCTTTGCTCTGTGTGCGGGGAATTTGCATGTTCTCCTTGTGTTAGGCTGGTTTTCTCCGGGTGTTCCGGTTTCCTTCTTTTGGCATTCCGAAATTGCCTGTAGTGTGTAAATGAGTGTGTCAATTTGCAATCTGCGTTTGTTTCCTGTGATGGATTGGCAACCAGAAGAAACAGAAGTGAGAGGTCCCTTCAGACAGGTTGGATTTTGCTATCTGAGAGGAGTTTTAGTCTCCTGAGGAGGATTAAGACATGGCTTAGATCATCAATGAAGGCTAAATAAAACAAGGCTAAATAAGACACCATCCATCTGTCATGAGTGGACCTTGAAGGAATATTCCAGTTATTTATTGAAATTAATCATAACGTTGGATTTGTTTGCTTGGAAAACAATTTGGTCTCTCTGGTTAAATGTTTTGTTGGCCTCCTACAGCTGCTCCTGCATGGTCACTGCAGCTGTCCTTGTGTCGGCGCCGCCATCCTGACTCGTTTAGAAATGTTACACAATTCCCTTTTTTTATAGAAAGGATAGGATATTTTTCATTAATTAAAAAAATTATATTATGTTCATTTGGATCTTAACTAGTAATGTACTTTTATAGAAAATAATTAATTAATAGTAATATATTATTAACGCCACTGATAAGTAACCCATTAACTGATTATAAATGTGCTGCTGAATACCTTTCCCTTAAATTGACACAAATGCACTAGCTTTTCGCCTTTGTCCCTTATGTCCACATAAATAATAGATTAATATATTTAAATTGGAACACAAATACATATACATAAATCTTAGACAGTACCATGGAAAAAAGAAGAGGGCATGATGCTTCTGTTATCATGTTCTGCTTATCTGTTCTCAGGTCAATCTGAGCTGTACAGTAGAGGTTTGTTATTGGATTGTGGTTTACAGACACAGTGATGGTGTGATAATTGGTAGTAATGAGTCCATCAAGGGGAGTAGCAACTCTGGGAAACTTTAATAACGCACAAATTGAACCTGCATTTCTCCAATAAATCTCTTGACTAATTGGATCAGCAGTTTTTCACTGACATATGGGACAAATGCCGAAATAACCTGTATAGTACACCATATTTCCATATTCCCAAGCCTGGTCTTAGAGTACCCCATATCCTGTAGGTTTTAATAAGGCAGGCTTATTCATTTAAGGTGTTAATTTGTATACTAGTGTGAATAACACACCTAAAAAAAAATATTTTCTTTTTTCCTTTTAACCCTGCACCAAACTGAAACCTGATATCAGCTTACATCAAATTATTGTCAGGCTTAAATATAATCTCTACATGCAAACATGAGTTGCAATGCATTGTTACAGCAAAGCTTCCAGACATGAACTATAACACCAACTCCTTTATCTCACTTAATCTATACATACAATAAAACTGTAAAGTTAGCGTGTTTGCATGTCTACAGTTTTCCCCCCAACGGAATGAGACCCCGGGAACAGGGGACACATAGAGGAGTGATATTGAAAATGTTAAAGGGTTAGAAAACTGAATAATGGCTGGTTAACCAGGAGGTCATATTAAAATGTATTTAAAATTCTTGCACTTAAATTCAAAAGAATTTTACTATGAATTAAAATATGGCGAGTCTCCATAGATAGGGGAAAGGAACACTATAACTTTCACTCACTCACTCACTCACAGTCTATACCTCTTTATCCTGTATTCAGAGTCAGGGGGGCCTGGAGTCTATCCCAGCCACAAGGACAAATTCAAATTCAAATTTTATTTGTCACATACACAATCCTACACAGTACGATATGCAGTGAAATGCTTAGGCAACTGCCCTGACCTAAGAGAATAAAATAAAATTAAATAAAATATAAAATATAGAATATAAAATGTAAAATGTAAGAATATGAAAATATAAAATGTAAGTAAGTAAAAAATTGAAATTGCACAAGTGGAAATAAAAATATTGAATATGCAGATATACAGTAAAGTGACAAGGCACGCACACACACACACACACACACACACACACACTACGGGCAATTTAGGAACAGCAATTAGCCTAACCTGCATGTCTGTGGACTGTGGAATGAAACCGGAGTACCCGGAGGAAACCCACAACACATGGGGAGAACATGCAAACTCCATGCAAACAAAGACGGGAATCGAGCCTGGCCAGGAATCGAACACGGACCCTGGAGGTGCAAGACGACAGTGATAACCACTACACCACAGCACATCAATCTGCATGTGTACTAATGCCAGTGAAGTTTTAAGTTTGTCATGTTCGTGGGAAGCGTTACAGCTGAACCTCTGTGTGTGACCGGGATGATTAAGACGTTAAATATCTTAAATAATCACAAAAATTTCATTTATTTTATTTTTGGTCAAAGAGAACATGATTCCGCAGGTGGTGGAAGCAAAAGTTTTGGTTTGTAGCAAGCATAAGAATGACCGTGCATATACAGGTGCATCTCAATAAATTAGATTATGATCAAAAAGTGAAACTCGTATTATATACAGATTATATTAGACACAGAATGATATATTTCTTTATGATATGACTTATTTTTTTCTTTCAAATGACTTATGATATAAGTCTTTATTTCACTAAATTTTTATGATTATAGAAATTCATTATCTCAGAAAATTAGAATATCACTAACAATACAAGGTTGCTCTGATGGAGGCCTTCAGCTCTTCTACGTTGTTGGGTCTGATGTCTTGCATCTTCCTCTTCGCAATACGCTATAGATTCTCTATGGGGTTTAGGTCGGGCAAGTTTGCTGGCTAATCAAGCACAGGGATTCCTGGTAGTACTTTTGGCAGTGTGCCATGGTGCCACATCCTGCTGGAAAACGAAATCAGCATCTCCATAAAGCTGCTCAGCAAAGGGAAGCATGAAGTGCTCTTAAACTTCCTGGAAGATGGCTGCGGTGACCTTGGACCTGATATAACACAGTGGACCAACACCAGCAGATGACATGGCTCCCCAAACCACCCACTGACTGTGCAAACTTTACACTGGACCTCAACCAACATGGATTCTGTGCCACTCCTCTCTTCCTCCAGACTCTGGGACCTTGACTCCCAACTGAAACGCTAAACTTACTTTCATCTGAAAAGAGGACTTTGGCCCACTGAGCAACAGTTCAGTCCTTTTTATCCTTAGCCCAGGTAAGACGCCTCTGATAAGAGAATGGCTATATCTGTGCATGGTGGCTCTTGTAGCACTGACTCCAGCTGCAGTCCACTCATTGTGAATCTCCCCCAAATTCATTTCACCATCCTCTTAAGGCTGGGGTTATCTCTGTTGCTTGTGCACCTTTTCTGTGCAGGTTGTCAATGATCGTCTTCTGGACAACTGTCAAGTCAGCAGTCATCCCCATGATTGTGTAGCCCACTGAACCACACCGAGTGGCAATTTAAAGGCTCAGGACACCTTTCATTCCTTCATCGTCTATACAGCTTATCCCACACCGGGTTGCAGGAAGCCTACAGACTAACCCAGGAAATTTCGAGCACATGGCGGGGTACAACTTCGTCAGGGTGCCAATCCATCACAGGGACACATCTCACACTCATTTATACACTACTGGCAATTTGGGAACGGCTATTTGTCTAATCTGCATGTCTTTGGACTGTAGGAGGAAACTGGAGTACGCGGAGCAAACCCTCCAAGCACGGGAAGAACAGACTTGAGGTGGGAATCGAACAACAGTGCTACCCACTACGCCACCACGTCGCCCCAATTGCGATTATTTTTATACATATTGTGACTTACATTCTATCGATTAAAGGTAGGTAAACAGCAAATGATGGTATTTTCGCATGTTCTCCACGTGCTTGGTGGGTTTCCTCCGGGTGCTCCGGTTTTCTGCCACAGATTAGTTTAAAGAGCATTCCCAAATGGCCCGGATTGTGTGTGTGTGTGTGTGTGTGTGTGTGTGTGTGTGTGTGTGTGTGTGTGTGTGACCTGCATGGATTGGCAACCTGTCTCATGCCCCAAGTCTCCTGGGACAGGCTTTACACCAGCTGTATACAGGATAAAACGGTACAGACGATGAGTGAGTGAGTGAAATTATTCATAAACTGCTGTAATTTTTTTTTGCAAGTAGATAATTGCACACAGCCATATAGTGTTTTTGTGCAATTAATTGTGCAGTACTAGTTTACTCACTTTAGGGTTGAGAACCTGAGCAATGTGAACACATTCAGGATTCAGATTTAACTGGATTATTGGATTTTAAATAGGAAATCTGAACCATTGAGGCCTGGAAGTTCTGCACCTAGGAGACATTTGAGTCTCTTAAAAATAAATAAAAGACTCAAAAAATAAAAAAAGGAGACTCTTAAAATAAATCTGTTTGCACGGAGAGGATAATAAAACAGATGTTCAGGTGACAGTCAGTCGCTTGAAAACACGAAAATCCTGAAAGGTGGAAAAGCATAAACAGGCTGAAGAAGAGCTGCCATATGTTTCAGTAACAGAGTGACGTGTCAAACATCCTGTCTACTTCCTTAAGTAAAAAAACAAAAAAAAACACTCCAGTTCTTCTCGGGATTTTATTACTCACCTTGTTAGTAGGAATGGCGCGTAGGCGCTTGAAGATGGCAGAGATGTCGTGCTTGGAGGGGTCCGTCATGTTTGTCACCTGTTGATGAAGACGCGTTCACCTGACAGGAACGGAGCAGGAACAATACTGAAACAGGACTTCACTTCCGTATTCAACGTCAAAACAGGCCGCATCCTAAACGCATCACTGCCGCACTGAATAGGGCCGGCTGTGTTCCAATTCCATTTCTACACCGAAGCCACACTAGGCGGCGTTCCTTTAAGAACGCCTTGATAGAGTAGAAACGCCAGCACCAGAGCGCGCGCACGAGCCGATGTACATGTGTTATGCGCTAAAATATCCCCCTGCCACGGATTACACCCCCCCCCAAAAAAACTCTATCAAATATTTAGAGGTTTATTATTATCAAGTATGATATTACTATTATAATGAACCCTAGGCACGTGACAGCCGCCGAGACCATTGATATAAATTCCAATTTTTTTGGCACATTAATTTTGCAGGGGTTTGTCATGTCATACAAAAAATGTTTACGTTAAATAACTATTGTTATTTACACGAAATAATTTTTAATATAAATATAACAAAATATATATTCATTTAAAAATCACATACAAAATGTATTTTTTATATTGCTTATTTTATTATAAAATTCGTTTGGTGTCATTTGTAATTTTCAAATCATAAACCTATGAATTTATGTAGCGATTATGTAGGGGGGGCAATCCGTGACAGGGAGGCATTTTAACGCACAACACCACGCGGCCGCAGTCACAGAGGCGCGCGCATCTGACGTCATGAAGTAACTCCTGGTAAGTGACTCACTGTGCAGGTGAACGATAAGAACAAGCGTTCATCGAATATCTCAGTATAACGTAATACTTTATTGAGGGTTGCCAGTTCCGGTGCAAAATCCGACCAGTGAATATCCATATTTTTGTTATGTAAGTAATTGTCAAACGTGAAAAAACAACAACATGTACATTTCATCACTCAGCAGCATAATGCAGAACCGGTTACTATACAGATGTATAAACAGCTTTTAACAAAAGGAGACTTCAGAGACTTTTTAATGAAACACTGATGATCTTACAAATTTCTAGACATTTAAACTTTCCCTATATTCATGATATTTTATCACGTGATCACGCAATTTTCGCGTGTAAGTTTATGCCAAATGAAAAATTTCAAGGATCACCGGGTTGTTGTATTATTTCTTCTAATAAAATGTCTGATTTTATTTATGAAAATGTGCATCATATGACGTATCTTACAAGTATAAATATATATGTAATATTTATAAATTCCACAAACAAGAATCCTTGTTCATTTAAAAGAGTCGATTCAAAGATTCAGTTCACTCGGAAAGACACATCACTAATGGCATTCAGAAAACGCAAAGTTAGGTCAGGTGGGAATTATTGGTCACATGTTGTGTTAATCCCTACAGACCCCATTTGTGTCTGTACCACAGTGCTGTTCAACTCTTGATTAATTCATTTATCTTTGTTTAATTTATTTATCTAATTAATTTTTCCTTTTAATATAGCTGATTTGTTATTTAATCTTCTGTAGTATTCTGTGCTCGGGCATTTATTTGGAAGGGCTCTCCAGTGTCAACGCTATAAATGAATTCATTGATTCCCTGGAAGGGGTGCTAATCCATGCACTACAGGCAATATGGGAACTCCAATTACAAATCTCTACTTTGTTTTGCCTATTAAGCAGTACTTTTTCTAACCTTTTATATGAATTTACAGATATTTTATACAGATGTTTCTTTTGCATCAGCATTCCAACAGTTGTATTTTATTTGTTATTTTAACTGGTATTTGTACTGATGGCTTATATATATATATATATATATATATATATATAAATAAAACTACTGTGTGTGCCTTAAATTGCCTCTTGGGAATAAATAACGTTTTTTTATATTTAATTGAATTTGCATGTATTTGGAGGAAACACACAAGCACACAGAGAGAACATGCAAACTCCACACACAAAGATCCAAGACGGGGAATCAATCTAAAATCTTTTTTTTTTTCCCAATTATTATTTGGCTTGAGAGAAGGAAAGAAAACAAAGTGAGGTGATCAAACTAATTATTCTTGTCTTTTATCAGTTTCATTATATTAGGTCACATAACTTGGACATTAAGTATAATTAGATATGAATCAAACATGCAGTGGTTACGCTTTCATTTAAGAAATGTATGCAAATTGCTGCAGTACCAGAAGAATAAACTAGGTGGCAAAGCAAAAAATTCTCAGCTCTCAGTCACAACTGAAGTGATGTAAAGATGATTTGATTCTGTAAAGCTGCTTTGCAACAATGACAATTGTTAAAAGCGCTATACACAAAAAATTTAATTGAATGCATCATTTCAACATACAATTTAATAAGGCAGAATGTAGTTTTGATATCGTCGGTGGAACATTTGTGAGATTTCATTAGATGAAATATGTTGAGATTACAAATTTTCCCCTTTAAAATCAATCCAGTGTGAAGTGAAGTGACAAAGTCTCATTTAAAATTATTTATTTGCCAACTGCCAAGGCGACAAAATGAACAGTGTGTACTGCGTTACAGCATGGTTGCTGGTTTACAAAGCCAAATGCATATGTTAAAGATCTTCTGTCACTTTCTAAATTCATATGCTCAGTCTCTTATGAGGGAACAGCTATTACTGGCAGGTTGTAATAAAATACTAAATACAAACAAAATCAAAACAAAATAACATTTGATAATTGTGTCTAAATAACTCAATGTCATCTGCAAGAATGGAATAAAATTCATATAATAGCCAAATAGAGTAACAAAAGAATAAACATATCATAACACAATCATAACATTCAAATTACATAAATGCTTAATATACATTCTGATTCAAAATCACAGCATTTGTCCAGGAGCCAAGGTTGAAGCACTTATGGCATTTCATAAATTAGTCTAAAAAAAAGATTTTTTTTTTTTTTACTTGTAATGTCCATTCCCTCCTAACCCCCCCCCCAAAAAAAAGTTCATCATAATTTACATGCACAAATACTTTCACGCTTCTATATCTTTTCCTTACATTACTCTTTCTTGATGTGAAACACTTTATGTGAGCGAGTGGACATGGACATGTTTGTAACAAATTTTTAGCATTACATTTTTCTTCTGTGTATCCGCTGTGAAGTGTCCAGTGCAGGTTAAAATGAAGCTGACAACTTCAAGTGAGAGACCTTTCCCAAGAACAAATAAACTATTTGATATGAAACTATTTGAAACAAAACAAGATATTGCTTAAACAAGAAATGCAACAAACGGTTTTTTTTTCCTGACTTGACCAGCAATAAAGGTGAACAGCACACAAGTCACATGGAACAATGACCACACTCCAGCAGTTCGCTGAAAAGATACTCCAGCATTCAGCCTGGCTTTGGTCTAGTTTGGTTCACGGTCAAGCCTGACTATTAAAAAAAAAAAAAAAAAAACCCTCATATGTTGTGTAAAAATAATAAAATCTGGTTAGAAAATAAAACCTCTAGACTTCATTTGAAGCATCACTAATGGATACAGTGTTGAAAAATAAAGAGATACTCTGAAGATGTCCCACTTTCAGAACAAGGCAATATTTTCACTATGTAGTCTGCATGTCTTGGCAATAAGTTAATTACCAAAATATAGCTTTTTAATGGAATGCTTGTAGAAGCATACCATTGAGGATAAAACAAAATGACGTTTATTATTAACGAAGCACGTATCTCTGACCTTGAGCAATATGAGAGCAACACAGAAAACTGTGACCCAGGAAACTGTCCAACTCAAGATGCTCTAGATTTCGGTTAGAACTAGAATCTAGACTTGTTATGAGGAAACTGCTGCCAGTCTGACACTATTCAGCAAGGTCAAATATAGAATGATATGTGTTCTATGAAGGTCATTAAAATACAGCAAGTCTTGCTGCCCTTTTGTGCAGATCTCTTGTTTACAGTCTTTACTAAAAAAAAAAAAAACAACAAAAAAAAAACACTGTGATGAGATCATGGCATTTTATCTGAGCCTGGATCTCCAAAAAAGGGCAGCATCTACAAGAAAATTAGGGTGGAAAGACATTTTGGATTATTGCAGCGGTTGGTCCAGCCTCCACCACAAGGGGGGAATAGTGAGCAGCTTCTCATCATCAGAGCAGCTTCTCACCTTCCCCTCCTTTCTCCTTCTCCTCATCTTGCTTTCTTCTTTGCCACTCTTCTCATTTCCTCTCTGGTCACTGAATGTCCTCCACATAATTAGCTGGGTAGAGTCCAACGTGGCCATCTTTCAGGCGACCTTTGCACCATCCCTGCTCATCCTCCTCTCCAATTTTAATAAATTCATCACCTTTCAGACAGAGAGAAATTTTAATTGAGACAAAATTTTTCAATCTATATATTTATTTTTTTGTATACACATTCAGGTTCACTCTTTAATCCTTTGATAGATTTTCCCTGCTCCTGCGTCTGTCTGGCTGGTATGAGAGCTCAGGACCACTCTTGACTGTACAGCGAAGCTGCGTTCAATAATGAGAGCATTAAAAACGTATGGCATTTCATCAGACAGTTCAACTGTTATACGTTTGTGAACGTTCCAGAAGTGCTCTCAGTATTGAACACAGTGCCATCATGTGCATTCCTGCAGGTTTGTGCACTGTCCACAGTGAATGCCTCCTCTAAACAAGGTGATTCCACTGATAGATCTGCTGCTCAGTTGATGTTTGTTTTTTACACTATTCTGTGCAAATTCGAGAGATTTTTAGATCTACATTAAAGTAGAAGAAAGTCTGGAATCCACAGAGGTGGCCTGTAAAAATGCCCAGTCAGTTCTATTTTTTTCTGCTGACTACCAGTGTAGTTTGGAGAAAAACATCTACAAGGTTCTCTGTGTGTTTGCCCTGATGCTCCTATACCTGCTTTGAAAGTCAGCTCATCCTGCTCCTGGCCATCGTAGTCGTACAGCGCTCGTACGGGGACTGAGACCGCGTGAGAACCTGGCTCGTCCTCAAACGGGTTGCCGTTTCCATTGGTGTCTGCTGCAAAAGGGTTCCCAGACTCCTCATCTGACAAATCCCGTGTCGTCTGTACATTGGTGGTACTGTGAGAAAAGAAAACACGACTTAACCATGGACAACAGGCAGCTGCCAGGACAGGACAGGACATGCGGACTGGCAGCTGTCTATGCCCAGACATCCAAGATAACAGGAGACAGGAGCTGGAAGCCAGGAGAATTCAGAGAAGAATGACAAAAGTAAAACCATTGGGTCACCAAGTGAAAGAAACCGATAAACACAAACAAACCCATGCGACAGCATCATCCCACAGGAGCTCAGGCTGTCGCTCCATGAACGGCATACCTGTTTATCATCGTGACATTTACAAGTTTGAAAGAGCAATCTTGATTATGTCAGAATCCAGCCAGCAAGCACAGTTTAAGTATTAGCTCAAAACAAGAAGGCAAGCATCAGACACAAGACGCTCCACATAAAGCCCAGGAACTGGCTGCATTTTGTTAAATGACCACAGAGGGCGTAAACAGAACGCAGCCAAAAAATAAACCAGGAGACAAAATCAGATGAAACAAACAGAGAGAAGTGTTACAGTCAAACCATTTTGTATGAAACACAGCCATAATACTTCTTTACTAGGGATTAGATTTTTTTTTTCCACCTAATTCTTTTTACTAATATTTATAAGGGGTGCCAATAATTGTGCAGGGCACTGTATTTGACATTATTTCTACTGAATTTGATACTGATCAAAAAAAGATCTGACTGAACAGTTGCATGGCTCATGATCAGGTTACACTGTGAAACAAAAACACAGAATGCAGTGTGCACATGTGCTTGTTAACACATGATCTACACCGTGCAACCATGCAGAGAAATAACATGCACCTGGAAGCGAGAACTGAGGGAGAAAACGAAAGCAAAAAGGAAACAATCAAGGCGAGCACAAGACACCACCACAGCGAGAGGAAGGGAGATACGCAGTGAAAGAGAGCAGAATAGTAACAGGTGCTTTTTCTTCACGAACATTTTGGCAACAACTTCCTCTTTTTTCACACTGGCTGGGCTGCTGTTGGGCCGCTCTTCTGGCGTCTCCTCTTCGTCAGCCTCGTCGTCAAATGGGTTTAAGCCCACTGGTTCTGTGCTACTGGGCACAGTCAAGCTAATAACGTGAAGAAAAACAGAATTGTGACATAAATACAACCAAATGTATTTTCGGATATGACACAGCTTCTACAGAAAGCAATGCATTAAAAAGACATAATAATTAGAAAACAATACACCAGTGTTAGCATTTAGACATCACTGGAATAAGCTTAAACATTATAAGACTTATGGCCAACTGAAATAAAGTTGGCCAAAACACAGTACTGGTGCTGATTTTTTTGTTTTATGTTATATATAAAATACAGAAAATGTAGCTACTGAAGCTACTGTACATTTCAAGTTTACGCAACATGGAAGTGACCAATTTTGCTTCCCTAAAATTTCAAGTTCCTAACTTCAGCAATTTTAGAGAGATAATTTTATACATGCCCCAAAAATGGCAATTTTTCAGCAACACACTGTCTTGCTTCAAACAGTAATATTTTAAGATGCACAATTATTAATATTAATTTATGAGTATTGATACTAAAATAATCAATACTCAAAAAAAGTGTAAGCTTCTAGAAACATATGACCTGTAAAAATTGTTGCTTAAATTAAAGCATTCCGTGCAGAATTTAAATCCCCCCCCCAAAAAAATATGTAGTGTCCACCATAACCATGTCAAATTAATCCTGCAATACCTTAATATTACTGCATTTTAGAATAACACACTTTAGGTTTTAGATTTGTGTATTTTCATGTGAAATCTGAATTGGTCAAGTTTAATCTGAATGACGCTTAAGATCACTGAAAGATTTGGATAAAAAAAATAAATAAAAGGACATGATATTGTGCAAGTTTCTTTTTATATGATAAAAAATATAAGTGTGTATGCATATTTAAAGAAAAAATTAAGCATGAATCTGGAGATAAGAAGCATCAAGTATTATGAAAAATGGTGTTAAATGATCCTATCTGAAAATTCACCTTTTTACCTAGCTGATACACTTTTTAGCACCAATACCACGTTTTTGGCCACACTGCAGAAAAGGATCTTTAAGGTAGCATTTCACACAATGATTCGCTATAGTCCCTGAAAATATAATAAATAAATATATATATTTTTTTAGATGTCCAGCTATTGATAAATGATAAGCTATTCTCTGGTAACTGGACCGTAATGTTCATGTGAATGGTTTCATATGATTTTAAAAATATATATTTCTACTGTATACGCAGGCATGATGCCAATCAAAGTCCAATCGTAGCCTACTAGGTCAAATAAAGGTTAACCCCCTTCCGGCATACTTCACATTCTTAGAGGAAACTTCCTCTGAGCATAAACATGAACCCACCCAGCATAGACCACTTTTTTTTTTTTTTTTTTTGGGATTTTTCCCCGATTTTCTCCCTAATTTAGTCGTGTCCAATTCCTCCCCGTCACTAGGGGGCTCCCACATTAAGGCTACTACTACCACTCAGCCGGGAGGGCCGAAGACTATCACGTGTTTCCTCCGAACCACGTGACGCCAGCCGACCGCATCTTTTCGAACTGCTCGCTCGCGCACCGTTGGGGGTGGCGTAACACACTCGGAGGACAGCGCTATCCGCTCCCTCCGTTGCGCGAGCTCACAGACGCCCCTGATTGGCTGTAGAGCCGTGATTAATGTGGGAGCACCATGTACCTCTCATCCCTCCCCTCTGAGAGAGCTCGGCCAATCAGCTCTCTCTAGACCTCCGGCTGTGAGAGGTTACAGCATCACCCGGGATTCGAACTAGCGATCTCCGGATGATAGGACGAGCGCTTTAAACCACTGCGCCACTCGGAGGCCATAGACCACTTTTAAAAGGCCCCATGAAAAAAGCCAGACAGAAGTGACCTTCTTGAACAGGTACCTTTACAATAATGTTTAACCAAAAGAACTACAATTATGAATGGGTCCAACAGTAATTAACAATAAGAAAAAGATGGAATAGTATTTTACTGCAAGTTTACAAACTTTGTCTGTGCTGCATTATTTCCTGCTTCATCTTAAATAAACGAGTCGGTGTTTCCAGAGAAACACTGAACACAAACTAAACACATCCTGTTCAGTCATTTATTTTAAAGGCTTACTCAAATGCTGCAAAAGGGAGAAGTATGAATGAAGAGGTTAAAGGTGAAGACTGATTAAAGAAATGATCAGTGTTTTTCAACTCATTGTGTAATTAACACAGATTGTTCAGTCACATTTCCCTATACTAAAAAAAAGAAACGACCACAGAAAGCGAATAATTCAAGTAGATGTGCTTTGAGATGTCTAGGTTTTAAGAAGCAGGGATCTGCAATTATGTGGTTCACACAAACCTCATGGTGCATTGATAACATTAACATCAATTTGGAGGTTATTACTCTAAGGAACTGTATAAAGAACATAATGGCATAAAGTGGCATGCTTTATCCAAAAATCTTATTTTATGAGTACAGATGGAGTTTTTAATGTGCGTTACTGTTATTAGAAAATGTTCAACAACTGCCATTAGGCCTGCAATGTAAAAAAAATTATAAATCTGAAAAATTACAGACTCCACAGCCTTGTAGCTTTACTGTAAGTGTAGAGGTTTGGATGGTCCTAAATTCAGAATTACCGTACACAAAAACTCTCACTCTAGCAATTCTGAGTATAGACGCAGAAATACCACAGCAAAGAAGAGAAAAGGGCTGACTGAGAAAAGGGTCTGCTTACCTGTTACTGGTCTTGGCTGCTTGTTCTCCTGTTTGATTGATGCCTGTAAGCATTACTTCATCGCTTGGCTTCTTTTTTTCTCTTCGACTCAGCGACCGATTAAAGTCTACTGACCAATCCTTTAAAACACACACACGCACACACACAGACAGAGATCATTAATTAAGCACAAAAGAGGACACAAAAGAGGACGCCATACCAGCTCATCTCTCCTAATCTTTACAACTCAATAAGCAAACATACACAGTACACGTGTACGCGCACACACACAGACAACCAAATCAGCGCCCACAAAGCGATAAAGCAGCTTAGCAAAAAGTGCAATACAGCCCAGATACGATCCAAATGTCAGCTGAATGCAAAAGCCCCATTCCCTAGCTGCTGAGAGTTAAGACACACGAATGAAATATTCACCCAACTTTGCAAAATTTAAAATGTGAGAAAAATGAACAAGTTTTCGAAAAATAAAATAAATCTTCAAATCAAAAGCTCACAACACCAGGTATAGACTGTATATAATAAGTCAGCACCAATATATTGAATACTCACTTCGCTGTTTGCATATACAGTACTGACTCCTATGTGTACATTTATATGTATAACAAGATTAAATTACAGAAAGTTTAGACGGCAGATAAATATTCCTGCTGCTTGATAAGGTGAAACATTTGACAAATTTCAGATCATGCCGAGGGCAGTCTTTATAAGAAAGTGGCAAAAAAAATACAAATAAAAAAAACCCGTGGAGGCATCTATTCGAACATTTTTAGACATTCATATGGGTCTCCATTGTGTGTGTGTGTGTGTGTGTGTGTGTACAGAATGTTTAAGGAAAACCAAAATTCAAATCTATGAAAATTTCCATAAATTTGCTTGAACTATGTGTTGAGCTTCCCTGCCTGGTATGACATCATTCCAAATAAGAAGGCAAGAAAAAAAATCCTGAAATTTGACTGTCTAGAAAAAAAAAAAAAAAATTCTACAAAAGAAAAGCATGTTTGGGACAGGATGGCAAAATGCAGTGAGTGAGTGGTCTCTGAAACATGTCAACTCTTTAAAAAGGCTCATGATATGTCACCATTACAACATTAATGACTAAGGTGCAAATTCCACCAACTGAGATACAATCAACTAGGCGTTACTCTGAAGTTTGCCTTTAGAGTTTGTTTGTTGTCAGCGTAGCAACCACAAAAAAAAAAAAAAAAAAGTGAATTTGAGAAGCAATCACACCTGCTCCTTTTGAGAAAGGAGTCTTACAGATTATTTGGATAAACTCATTCTCACGTTTTTTATTTTAACCAGTTTCATTTTCCTGTTGATTAACACAGTATGTTCTACATTGTGTGTGTGCTATTGATTGTCTATTCACTTTCTATAAAAAGCAACAGAAAAAAATGTTTCCTGTGTGAGTACACTGCTGAAGTGCTGTACACAAGGTAATGAATGTGAAGGAATAAACTGGTTGATTTTTGGGTGTTAATTTTAAGCAAAACTTCTGGTGCTGTTTTGTTTTTCCCCCAACCGTGAAAGCAGCTGTCAGCAGCTGGAGTCAGTATATTATATTATATTAACATATTAATCGTTCTACTGTGGCCAGTTTGTACTGTAATGCATGTCTGATTAACTGATGATTGAAGTGTCAAAATTGTGATGTTGGCTATTAAAAAAAACCTAATAATCAAAGTTTCCGATAAAAGCTTTGAAAAATCAAAGAAATTTAAATCTCAATATAATCACCCCCAGGAAATATGGGAGCGTGTACAGCCAATCTATTGTTAACAGCACATTATGACTTAAAATTAAAATGGAGCCTTATCTGTTTTAAATGAGAACAGATAAACTTGCGCGCGCGCACACACGCACGCACACGCGCACACACACACGCACCCACGCACCACAAGTAAACAAAGCTTAAGTAAAGATCAGAAAGAGCCCAGAAACCCTTGTGACAGCGACATTAAAGTCAGCCATGCGAAACTCACTATAATTGACCTTCTCTTATGGAAACGTGACTGTGATAATTCCACCTTCTAAATTAAAGCAGAAAGGGAGTGGGTTAGTCAGAAAAATACCAGACTCCCTGGGAATTCCACACCATTTACCAGCAGGTCCCATACTAATCTGCAATCTTTAAAAGAAGTTGTTTCTTGATTAAAGGCTGATCCCCATGCTGTGTTAGGAAGCTGGAACTGAAGCGCAGCATTTTTTTTTATTTTATTAAATGAAAATCAAAATGCTTGGGTTAGACCTTTGCCCGAGATTCCAAATCTCTTCAACACACCAACTTTTCTATGCAACAATGTGTACATTTATTACATTCTTATACTGTAACAGATCCTTTACTGTGTGTGTCTGAACGATTATCCGCCTGCATTTTAAGTGACGGATTTATCGGCAGGTTTAGTCCTGAGAAAAGCACCTTCTATATACCGTAAAACTGTGGAATAATTCTGTCCTTCTGACCAATAGAGGTGAGGCACTTCCTGGAGAAGGTCATTTGTGATAAAAAGGACTCTAAATGCTGCTGATGAATTGGTGAGAAAATGCTGTGACCACTCATTCACCAATAAGTCATTTGCCCACTGTATGCATACTAAGGGGAAATTTTATATTCTGTACAAAATACTTAGGTGTTTTTTTTTTTTAAGTCTCTCATGGGTTTATTTCTTGACATTTTTTTCCCTTCCCTTCTTTACCTTCCATAGAACTCAGACTGATTTAAGTATGTGGAAAAAGAGCACATGGTAAAACATCTAAGGCAAATGCACGTGAGTAAGAAATAGTGCTAAGCCTGCAGAATCCATGTGGTTCGTGAACAGTACAAGGGGCATTTAAGTCAAACCTGGACTTTTAATTATGCAGAATAAAAACAGTTATGACAGTAAAAACTCTTTATTTCTCTATATAATCCCCTGCTACTCATAATGCATTCATCCCAACGTTTCACGGTTTCCCAATGTGCTTGGACAGCAAGGTAGAAAGTTCTCTCATTTTGCCGGAGCCATGATCGGACTGCCTACTTCATGTCTGAAATGCTGGCCCCCAAGGAACTCCTTTAAGGTGGAAATAGTTTGAACTGAAGTCAGGACTGTACTGGTGATACCAGCCGATTTCCTGTAATGTACAAGTGGTGAATGATTGTGTGTAGAGATGCGATTCTTCCACAAGCTGGTGACAAGTTATCAATCGATGTTCAAGGATCATGCGTTCCACTTGCTAAATGTTCACAGGAAGTCCTGCAGGGGGCTTCTGGCCACCTTATCTGGGATTTCAATGCGAGTCTCATCACTGTACTCTGCTTGAAATCTTTTGCAAATGTCCATCGGTTTTACGACTCCATTCATAAGAAATATCTTCACAAGTCCCGGTTTGAGCTGATCACCCCTTGTAAAACATTTACTCAGTCATTCAGAAACCATCGACGTGAGTGAACGCCCCTTGTATTTGCATTGAAAGATTATACACAGTTTTTTGGAGGACGCTAGACGCTATGTAAATTATAGGTCAAACTGTAACAAGATTGTTACGACTGTTCTCCAGGAAACCACTGAAGAATTTTTGCACTGACCGCACAGGTGTTATTTAAACTCACATGCAGTAACCCAGATAGCACAAAGGACGCAGAGTGTTAATGTAAGACTCCTCTGTCACTTACATGACAGCTCGATTATGCTGCTTTTCCTTCAGACTATTAAAGATAACAGGTTTGTATTTTTTTTTCACATAAAACACATAAAGAAAAGAAGAGAGAGAGAGAGAGAGAGAAAGATTGATTCATTATGCACTCAAGAAAAACAAATGCAAATTCTGGCTCAATATGCACAACTGGGCAAATCCTGACAGACTGGTTCTCTCTCTTCCTGCAGCTCAGCTGATACAGAAAGATAAAATTACACTGAACAAAGACAATTCTCTTTTACAGAGTGTCAAAAAGTGTTATAAAGTTTTCTCAGTGTAACTACTTCTTAAAGATTAGAGACCTGAGTGAGTCATACTAGTCTGACCAGTTTAAGTGCATTCAATTGCTTTTGCTACAGTGTCTTACAGTGTATGTGTGTGTGTGTGTGTGAGTGTATACGCACCTCAAACTGAGGCCAGTTCATAGGCATGCCAGGGCCATGGTTGGCACGAAACCATTTCAGATCTTCCTGTGTGTCAGATGTCTTGATTGTGTCCTCCAACGTATGATACACATCCTGGAACCTGAATGATGAAAACACCATACCTTTATACACCACATGTGAGTGGAACGTGTACTGCAGGAGAGTGTAAAACTACTCGCATAAAATCATAAGTTTGATTCATTCAGTGCTTAGAGAAGGTGTTTAAGGTCAGTGTAATAATTTGGTACCATTTACATATTTAAACCACAGTGCGATTGAATTCTTGAATCTGATTTGAGATTGTTTTAATATATCGGCATGACTCTGATGATTCTGGCTGTAACATGAAGGATGGGTTAATATTCATGTACACACGACGACTTGCATGGCGCTTGCACCACATTCTCCCTCTCACTATCGCTTTATTCTGTATATAGGGTCGCATAATCTTTGGAGTGTAAGTGGAAACTGGAGTACCCAGAGGAAACCCACCAAGCACGGGGAGAATATATAAACTCCATGCACACAGCCCCGAGACGGGAATAGAACCCGGACACTGGAGGTGCAAAGCGACAGTGCTAACCACTACACCACACAATCCTAGACTAATAATAACAGGTTTATAAAAATGTCTTGCTTAAAACAGGAAAATGTGCAATGATTGATGCGGTGGTGTTTTTCTTAGGATACATTTAATTATCGGTTATTGGATCAGTCTTGCTTGAAAGCGCTTTCAGGACAGTTTTATTTTGTTTACATGTTCCAGGTTCTTTGGTAAAATGATAAGCTGCATTTTTTAAGAGAAAGAGAGCACCCGGATATCCTGCAGTCCTGAAGATTGTTTTCTCTGTAACTTAACACCTCTCTTGGCTAAAGAGCATAACATTTGTAACAGTCCATCTACACAAGATTCTTTAAACGACCCAATAAGCAGCTAACACAAACAATAACAAGAGTTGCCGTTTAAATCCTTACTTAAGTGATTAGTGCAAGGTTATAAATTGATAACCACTTTAAAGCAATGAGTCTGTTTGATGGTGATGCTTTTTCACCATGTCTGCAGCTAAAGATTTCTGTCCTATAGGTTAGCATTGCATCTCATCAATAAACACTTGAAACACATCAGCAATGGACTAGACAAACTAGACAAGGTTCATGACAATGGTGTAAACTTTTGAAAAAGTAGCTGTCTGCATTAGCTGCAAATTTTTCAGCCCTGACCAGCTATTTCAGGAATGAAGTTAAATGTCCACGCAAACAAACACACTGTTATGCATTAAATATGTAATGTTGGGCTAAAGCAGTGCTCATATCTTACTTGTGATTTGTAGACAGGTCAATGTGCTGTTTGACATCCAGTAGGACCTCTTTGAAGAAGCGGAGTCTTTTGTCCTCAAACTGCTGCCACTGCTCAAACACCTGCTCCATGTTCTCCATGTACTGAGGCGTTACCTTATCCAGCTCCTCCAAAGACTTCTCATAGCGCTCCTTAGTCTGATGCCACACACCACAAACACACGTCAACTGTTTTATCACGTAATGCCTTCCACTCATATTAACAATGTGTGTGAACAATGTATACAATGCAAATATGCTGGTTCTAAGAGGTCTAAGAAATGTAAAATTCAGCACTGTAAAAATTACAAAAACCATTTAAGATAGCATTATGTTATTATGTCCTAGAGATAGTGAGGAATTCTCATTTTTAAAATTCACAGTGTAGCACAATCAGTTTTAATCGCTTTAATATAATCAATCTGGTGGCCATAGTTTTCTAATTTTTGGGTTTGAGATAATAACATTGTAAATATGTATGCAATATCTTAAACACTGGAAAAAGGAGCCTTTAACAAACTACAAACTAGTTGAATGTCTTAAATACATATTTGCACACATGCCTGCTCATGCACACACCTTCTGCACATCCTGTTGGCACTTCTCTACTTTGTCTTGGAGCTTTTTCTGGGCCTCTGGATTATTGCTCTCCATCTTGCTGTTGTTCTCCCTGCTGGTGGCCAGCTTCTCTTCCTTGCAGGCTGTGTGGTAAGCTTTCTTCATCATGTCCACCTAAAAAACATAATTAAATAAAACTGGTACAGGGTTCTCATTAAAAACAAATAACACTCTAAAACTGTGTTTCATTTTCCCTATGCTTGTGCGCCTTTATATTGGTGTATATAAAAAGTTTGCAGTAAGTTTACTCTGATGTAACAAATAACAAAAAAAAAAAGGCAATGAAAACTGGGACAGGGTCATGAAGTTGTGATCTCATGTAAGGCTAGAATAATCACTCTTTCAGACCCTGGCTTAAACACACTGCTGTAAACTCTGCATCCATCACTCAGCTATAAGGAAATACTACAATATAAATCACCCTCAAATTAATCGATATAGCTGTCAGCTCACCTATAAAATGCCTTTTAAAATGAAAAAGTCCTTCAGTACTGTAACACGATATACAGTACACGCACTGTCACAGTAGGCTTTAGACTTCAGCTTTCATTATAGTACACACCTGCTGAGGCATGGTTTTCACAACCTTATGCAATTCCATGACATCTATTTCCCTCTGGAGAGACAATGTATAGAAGTTTCGGCCAAAATCTTGTATTGCTGACAGGGGAGCTGCACAACTCTCCCCTAAAAAACATATTTGATTATGATTCCTCGTTCTCACAGAACCACTTCTTCACAATTTGATCTTGGCATTGTCATCCTGGAATATGCCAGTGCCATTATTAGAAAAAAAAGAAGAAAAAATCCATTGCTTTGATAATCGGGTCATTCAGTACATTCAGGTGATCAGCTGACTCCATTTTATTGCTACGCAACATTGCTGAGCCTGGACCTGACCAACAATCAACCCCAGATCCTAACATTGCCTTCAGAGGCTTGTACAGGCTTCTTATCCCGATTTGCTCATCGTGCTTGAATAGGGTCAATCTGGACTTATCAGACCACATCTTCATGCACCCCAATCAAAATTAGGCTTTAATTTTCTGCCTAGTCTGACTAATGGGTGGTTCTCTTTTGGCCACATAGCTGTTTTGTCCCAGTTCTTGAAACATTGTTCATATAGAAATGCTCTTACTTATACTTATAGTACTTATGACTATAAAACATAGCTGGGACTTCTGCAGTTGATTTTGACATGATGTGTCTTCATCAAGCATCTGCGGAAATTGTCAAGTTGACGCTCCAGCAATTGGCAGCTTTTTGGTCATGTAGGGTATCTATAATTTTGCACATTTATTATGCCAACTTATTTACTTTTTTATGCAAGTGTTGGGTAAAAAAAAAAAGGAAAACAAAAAGCACTGGAGCTGGAAACTTGATTTGTACACATAAAATAAAATAAGATGACACATTCTCAAACTGTTTTTGCTTTGATATAGAAAAGATGGTTAGTCAGCTACTCTTTTAAATTACTAGTTGACTACTAAAAAAATGTGTGTAGCTGAACAATTTCCATGTCATGAGGAAAATAATCACCTGATGTCAGTGACTGTTGGCAGCATGAGAGAACTTGCACTGTGGTAGTGCAAAAAAAGTGCACTGAATGTTTCTAGTTTAATTAAAGTTCACTCACTCTATACCACTTATCATGTATTCAGGATTGCAGGGGATCTGGAGCCTATCCCAGGAGACTTGGGGCACCCTGGACGGAGTGATAATCCATCATAGAGCGCGTGCGCACACGCTCATTCACACACTACAGGCAATTTTGGAACATCAATTAGCCTAACCAGCATGTCTTCGGACTGGGAGGAAACCGAGGTACCTGGAGGAAACCCAGGAACATGCAAACTCCATGCACATAGACCCTGAAGTGGGAATCGAACCCGGACCCTGGAGGTGTAAGCTGACAGTGCTAACCACTAAGCCACCGTTTAGGTTCAACTGTCAGTAAAACTATAAGCAAATATATTTAAATTCATGCCCAAACAGCCTTATTCAGAGTGACTTACATGCTTTTCTCACTGTACATCTGAGCAGCTTGATGGTGCCGGGGTCCTTCCGATCAGTAGTGCAATACCTTAACACTGAGCTACTTCTTCCCTGTCATAAATCTTCACTTTCTATAAACCCTGCTGAAAGCTAACTGAGTAATACAAAACATGACCTGTTAACACACCAAACAAACAACAACAAAATGTGACTGGGAACCTTCACTAAAAAAAAAAAAAAATCAAAATCATAACTCGATCTTTTATGTTTTCTTTTACTGGACTGTTTTGCCCTTGTTTTCCATGTTCACTCTCATATTAACAGATTATTGTTTGTTTTTAAATGTTTGCTGTGGGTGTTGACTGTATATTGATCTGGCTCTGCATTTTTTGTTGTTGTTGTTGTTGTTAAATACCAATAAAAATATATTTAAAAAAAAAATTCTTAAAATGTGAAGGAAAGTAAAACATTTCCACTTGTTGGAAAAATGACATTCCGTCTGGTTGTCTCATACCTCTTTAAGTTTCTTGGCCCAAGGTTTTTGTGCTTTGCGATAGCCATCCTCTGCCTCTTTGGTTTCCTTGAACCCGCCGATCATCTGCTTGTGGTAGGCGTCTTTCTGCCAGTTTTTGACTTTTTCAAAGTCCTCACTCATGAGAACCCCCTTTATCTCCATGTGTAGATCACTGACCTTCTCCGCTTCAGTCATCAGAGCACACCAGGCCCTCTCCACTGTCCCGTACTGAGGCCCTGCAATACGACATCATCGCAGAAATCAGCTCAACTGATTAATTCAGCTTTACTCCTCATTGGCTACACTCACGGGCTGCAATCAGCAACACAAAAACTCTCGGGAAGGCTGAGAGGAAAAAAGGCTTTGTTGCCAAAATTAATTTTCCCCACCACATGAAGTAAACAAATCAACTCAGGATGTTCTACAACAGAAGCAATGTGTACAACAATAACACTTCTACCAATACAGAGTTCAGTCACACCAAATCTCGAGGAACGCTTCTAGAAAAACACAAAAAACAATTATGGCTTTCTGCCTGGAATGTTCCAGCCTTTTGTTAGAGCTCCATAAGATCCTCACCTTTGTCGATCAGTTGTCTCCAGCGTTTGGCCCATTCTGTGAGTTGCTGTGCGTATGCTTTTTCAATGCGAGCTCGCTCATGAATACAGTTCATCAAGTCGTTACACAGACGATTCCCATCATCCACCCGCTTTACCGCCCGTTTGTAATTGCCAACCTGGTTCATGAAGAAAGAGAGGAAAACAAATGGCATGTTGGCTGGCTGTCTAACAGCAAACAGTACATTGTGCACGTATATCAGCACGAGTGTGTATTACCTCCCAAAAGCTGTCACTGGAGACATCAGTTAAAGAGTCAGTGTAGTCAGACATGGCTGTCTTTTTTGATTATCTGAAAAAGAATCAAAACATTACACTGTGTTTGTCTACCACTGCATTCTGACGTCACGTCTCTCTGAGTGAAAAGCAGGATTAACCAAGGGCTGCTTATGCTTACGCTTCAGCTGCTGTAATATTAGACCCGCACTGTGCACTGAGCTATAAGCATCACACAATGTCATTTCCATGTTCACCTGTAAAATTATATAGATTTTTTTTTTTTAAACATTCATGTTGCTGTCAGCTGTAACTCAAATCTAATATACCATATATTTAAAGTAGGACCACTTGCTATGCAATAATCCGACAAGATTCATTCATATAACATAGTTTAAGATGGTTTCAGTTCAGGATTTCATAAGTGTTTGTAGGAAAATCTAATAAAAAAAGATACACACAGTAAACCAGTGCTTCTCAAAATATTACCAGTGCTGTGATTATTATTATTAAGCAGTTAATTACAGCTGTTAAAATCACAAACCACAATTATAAATGTAAATAAATAACTAAATAAATAAATGGTGGGTTTAACAGATATGCCTTAACTTCTGTGAATTGCTCTGGATTAATCTTACAAAAAAAAAAAAAAAAAAAAGAAATCTATATACATCATGTTTACTGTTCTTACTATATCACGAGACTAAATTCTGTAGTGTGGCATAAACAACAGGTCAAAGTGATTTTAATAAGCTATGTATAGTCATGGATATTATTATATACATGTTGAATATGTTTAATAGTGATAGGAATAATAAAAAAAAATAAAAAATACATGCGAATACAAAATACAGACACATTAAGTTGTCCATAGTTTTATCTTCTTAAAGAACCAAAGACAAAAACAACCAACCAACAACACAAAAGCAACAAACCCACAAAAAAGGCGGCAGAATTTAACAAAGAAAGAAAGAAACAAAATAAGTACAAGACAATAACACTGAATGGACAGAATGCTCTCTGCTCTGAATGTCAAAAGAAGATAAAAGTAAAATGTTCCATCTTTTGTGGAAACGAGCTTCAAAGCCCCTCAGGTTAAATTATGAAAGTGCCAGCTTTTACTCGGGACAATTGTGAAGCTTTGCTGACTGGTCCAGAAATTTCCAGCAATGGGCAAGGCTGTAAATATACAGCCAAGGTCCTAGACATTGTATAAGAACGTGTCAAAAAATTCACAGATCCGATCGTTTTCTGTACATCCTCCCTCAGATTCCTGCTTCCTGGCAGTAGAATTCACTATTGACTTTGTCCTTAGGAACGAATTCTCAATGCACATGTGAATGTCAAAAAAGACGATGAATATGCACTTGTGGACCTGTCGCACCTTCTTCGGTCATTGAGATGGCGGGCCCTTCCACTGCGCAGACTGTTGCTTCGTCTCAGGGTTGTACCCGTACACCCAAGTTTCGTCACCGGTAATGATCCTTGGCAGACTTGGTGGAGTTCTTGGCAGACTTCAATGTTGCCTGACAATGGCAGCAATGTTGTGGATTGTTTCCTATAGTAGATGATCATCATGCACAAGTTGTGGAATGGTTTTGACATTTTTGGGGTTGAGCTCGTTAAAGGTCTTCCTGATTTCTTGTCATCTCCTAGTGATGTTCTTCCGCTCTCGAAGCGTATTTGCCACTCAAAACACCTCGAACGACTTATTGCAGCTTCGCCGTAAACTTGCTGAATCATGCCAAACATCTTTGTGGCATATTTGCCCAGTTTCACACAGGATTTAACGTTCGCTCTTAGTTCTAACTGGCTGTCCATGATAAAATAGCAAACGTAGTTAGAATAGCACCAGTTACACAGCTACTGATGTACACAGGACAATGTCTTTCGGCACACTGACTTATAAAAGTCATTTTATTTGATACCGTATAAGAGAAATGAGACTGGTAACCAGAAAGCTTAGGGCAGGTGAAGAACATGAGAGTATGGTTGGCACAGATATTATTAAGATCCAATAGAATTATTAACCAATTTGACTGTTCACTTGAAGAAATAATGGGAAATGGATGATTCGTTCCACAACCCAAAAATATTAATATAAAAATAATTAATACAAAATGTAAAGTAGAATTACAATTAACCTGCACTTTAATCACTTTGCTCTCCTAACAGAGCAGTGTTACTGTGTGTGTATATATTTACCTGCACTTTACCTTTGAAAAGAATCCCGACAGAGCAGTGTCTGCATGTGCGCACAAACACACACACCAACGGAAACACTGCTCTTTCGGGAAACTTCTTCAACAAGGAGCCTCTCTAATGACACTTGCTTTTGCTTTAGACACACACACACACGGTCACAATGTTATAATAAACAGTACACGCGCACAGTATTAGACTATACTAGAGACAATGAAGGTGTGTCCCAATCTGCCTAAAGTACCCAGTGAAGTATACTACACAGGGTGTTCAGGCATGTTAAGTGTGATTCCAAACCACATGGAACAATAATGTTCAGTTTAAAGAGAACTGCGAACAGTGTAGGTAGCGGGTGAACAACGGGTCTTCACTTCACCAGAAAAGGGAATAAAAAATTTAAATGAATATATCCTGTTTTGAGCTTCATTATTATTATTATTATATGACACAATCATTTACAATAATACTTTTAATTTAATCAAGAAATCTGTAGTATTATACACACTAATAATCGCTAATATCTTTAATCGATTATTATTATTATTATTATTAATCAGTAATTTATTTTACAAGTTACACATGTTCAAATAGCAAATGTTTTATAATAGTATCAGTTTTTGTTTCAATAAATATTTAATATTTAATGTCTGTAGTGTGAAATATCCACGGCAGCAGCGACAGATATCCAAGGTGTTTATGTTACTATGGTAACGCACGGAAGTGACGTCTGCGCTGGTGACTTTGCAAGGTGCTCCGAATGGTGAAGTTTTGACAAGACCGACATTCCCTGCAAATGCTGCAGGAGTAGGGAGCACCCGGTGAAGTACACTTTGGAATGGACCGCAGCTCGAAACCTATTACCTACAATCCCGTAGTGCACAAGAGAAGAACCATTGAGTTGTGAACACTTGACGCTCTGCAGACAAAGCGCATGAGTACTACTTGTATATCAAAAGCTCGCTCATTTATTACGTTGAAATTTATTTTAAGATTTGCTCGTCTTTAAAATGCTCGTCTTGCAAAACGCTTGCAGACCGAGTTACTCGCAATGCAAGGCTCCGCCGTACTTATATTGCACCTAAAATGTTCTGGAACAGTTCAGGAACAGCCAGCGTTTTATCTCTAATTAATAAATAAAATATTAACATACAAAGGTAGGTAATGTCCATGAAATTCATATATATTGAGATATTTATTTTACAGCTAAATGGCTTCTTGAGTACAGAATGTTTGAGTAAAACGAACAACATGGCTATAGTTTGCTCAGCCTGTGCCATCCTTGGAATCTCAGACATGTCACTGAGAGCTACACACAGTATCGGTCATTGGTAATGATAAGGAAATCTACTCCTAACATTCCTTTGGAGAGTCCAAAAGTAACACAGGCATGTGAACATGAGGACAGACCACTCACTAACTTAATGCAGGACATTTTTTCCAGAGGAAGTGATGAAAAATCCTGCCATTCTTACAGCACTGCCTGTCCCTTCAACACTGATTTACACAACACTGGTCTTACGTACCTTCGCAAACACTTGCAGACATCTCACACACACACAATTTCCTGCACACCCGCTGATGGACCTTATCAGAATAGCAGCAGGAAAATTCAGTTTCCATGATTTTATTTCTAAAGCAGTATTACACAAAGCCAGGTATAAAAGGAAAAGCAGGTGGAAAAAAAAAGAAGGGAGAAGGAAGATTTCTTTCATAACTATTTACGCAAGTAAGTCACATGGGCTCAGTGGGTTTACGGGCTTAGCAACCATCGCCACAGCAAGATTTTGAGGTAGTGAATAGTTTTCTCACATTTATACTTACACACACTCCGCTCAAACACAAAGCTTTTATTTAAATATTGCGGAAAATGGGTCTTGGATAACAAACGGTCGTTTTGTGACACTCCTTGAAAAGGGTCAATCAAAGCGAACGTTCATACTTGGATCTAAATTTTAAGGAGTGTGTAGAATTCCAAATAAGAATACTTCTTACTTGAGACAGGAAGTATTGGAGGCAGTGAGCCGTATACCAGATGTACTAACTCAGCTGTAGTTGTATAAACACAAACACACAATTTGAAATTCAGCGTACACCCATTGGGAGGCTTTTCCGTTGCTTGGATGAACACTGCAACGGAACACTGCTGACAGAGACTCCTCTGTCACATTCATCCACCTCCATTCAGGCACCGTTTCCTTTCTGGCTCTCGCTCTCTCTGTCATCAGTGTGAATTCAAACAGCACTGTCCCTGACTAAGCATTTTTACACCCATTACTCTTTTAGTTCATATGGTGTGGCTTGTTTTTACCCCCCACAATGCACATACAAAAAAAGGAAAGAAAAAGAAAAATCTGATGCGCGTCATGTAGGAGTTCTTGGCAATTCAACCAGATCCTTGCAGGTTTAATAATATCTTGGACAGTTCTCAACCTAATTCAACTACTTTTAATAATTTATCTACTAAACATAGGCCATCAAGTTATCAGATAATATCTACAAACAATGTGGACTGCAACCCAAAAAGCAGCACATTCTATTTACTTCCTGCAGCTGTGGCAATTTAGGGTCAAATCTCTCTCAAACTCTGAGGTTTTTTTTTTTTTGGCTTTCCACAACAGGAAATAATCTACGAGCGGTGTTAAAGTCAAACAAGGACATTTAGTTGTGCAGAATAACAGAACACAGTTATGAGACAAAAACTTTATTTATACCCTTTATTTTTCTATATTATCCCCTGCTACACTGATGCTCTTATCCCACTGTTTCTCTAGTGCTTGGATACCATGCAAGGTAGAAAGTTTTCTCAGTATGCCAGATTGAACTGCCTGCTTGACATACAGGACTGTACTGGGGATTTAGCAATAACTCCTAGCTGAGTCCTTGTAATGTGCAAATGGTGAATCAGGTTGGCAATTTTCAGGGATCAAACGTTCTACTCTATGAATGTTCACGGGAATGACTGCATTAAGCTCTTTCATGGGCCTACAGCCTTGTTTTAAACCATTCAAATGTGTTACTGTGGCTAAGAGTCTCATCAATGTACTGTGCTTAAAGTCTTCTGTAAATGTCAATTGCCTGTAAATGTTTTATGCCTACGTTCAGTTCAAAACATCTACACCTTTTGGTTTAGTTTCACATTGTACAAAAAGAAAGCAAAAAGGAAAAGGATGGGCTAAAATGTACTAACAATAAGAATTAAATATCTAACAACTTTTAGCAGGTATGCACAGAGATCATTGAAATCTCCCAAGCACCAACACCACAGAGCTGGACTGAAATAAACGATCACATTATTATATAAATAAATGTCTTAAAACATTTTATGCATTGCAATTAGCATTAACCTTTTTTATTTTAACTTTTAAAAAATCTAATCAAAGTTTTACCTAAAATGCTAGGACATTCTGACTGTCTTCAAATATGAAAGTGGGTCTGAGCTCACATCTGCTCTCAAAAGCCATGCAAGCTTATCCCTTCATACAGACCTGTTTCCTGTACTTGGTTGATTTATGCAATATTTGAGCTTGCTGGTAGTAACAATCATTTTTAAAATAGTAAATTTTTACATATTAAATGTGTAGTAAAATGTCCTCTTGACTAATGATCAAGGATTCCTGTATTCTTCTCGTCATGCTTCCTTGGATGTGTATTTTTATAGTTGGTGTAGCTTCAGGCATCACTGCTTTGCCAAGTTGTATCTATGTGGATGCGTTTTTTTTTTTTTAAATACATGGCTGAGTTTATTTCTGGCTAAACAACATTGATTCACTTGAAAAACAAATAATTTAATGCACAATACAACAAAAAAAAAAAAAAACATACAAATACACCAACCGACAACAATCTTTGCTGATCAAGTGCGATATAAACAATTCTGTACTCGGTCATGTAACTAGACGCTTCGCCATAAAGTTTACTGTTTCTCCATCTGGTGTTTGCTCACACCCTTTTCTCCAAGATGAAATGGATAAGCCTGATCTGTGTGCAGATTAATGTTTCTTTTCAGTTCTGGTCAAGATCACTTTTTTTTGCCATTTCAGAATTAGTGACTATTGCTGCAAATCTCACAAACCACATATAGCCTGCGTGTTAACGGTGATTGTACATTTATCACAATCAGGAGTTCCCCTTGTAGTAGAAAAGACACTCAGGGAGTCACGCCTTCTCATAGGGGAAAGACTGATGATTATGACTGTGTGTGTCTGCTTTGGCTGATTCATCACCTCTATTAGCAATATTTTCTCAGCAGCTTCTCAAGTCCCTCCTACTGAACACATACACACATTTACATCCTTGGCAACAACAGTGTTACATATCTACAAAAACATCGAGGAGCAGTTCCTCAAAACATAGACCAGTTACTTTTTACACAAGACTACATTTGACATGGTACAATGAAGGATGTATTTAATCAGGGAACATCTGTATTTTAAAGTAGACCTGTAGTACAAAATAATATTCACAGCTTTTTGTCCTTTTTTTATTTTATTTTTACATTTTTGTATTACCCGGGGGTTAAAAAAGATAATCAGATTTTTCCCCTATTGTAACCTCATCTAAGAAGTTATTCTCCCCTGGTTTGTGGCTCAGCTCTGCCATTATCCGGTGACTGTCATTAAATAAATCCCGAAAGTTGCATTTGAAGGAGGAGTAAAATAAAGGGAGTTTGACAATGGAAAAAAAAACCTGAGCAAAAAAGAAAAGAAAAAAAAACAAACAGTGAATTATTGGACCTTTAAAATGTTTTATAAATCACATCCACAACACTGAATCGAATTGAGGAGAAAAAAATTCAGACAACCAAAAACCAAAAAGTTGCGCAAGTGTAAGCTCTCTCTGTGTTAATTACCTGTGCTTACATTACTACAGACTGATAATCTGTTAATAATATGTCTAACAGCTTAAGTGGAATAAAACTCATTCTTGGACTCACTTGAAGTAAAAGATTTATTGTGTTCACCAAATATACCCTGCATTTACGGTACACATCAGTGCAGTCAGGTCACAAACACGACCCCAGACACACTGATCAGGATCGGGCTAAAGAGGGATGGCTAACATATTCTAATACTGTATATGGCAAGCTTTAAGCAGTAATATAGAGAAAGACCAACAAATGTGGTGACAACAATGAGTCAGTTTTACCGCCAACCAAATTACCCTCGAATAACCTTCACTAAATGAAATCTGATGTTTTAGTCAATAGGTATCAGGGTTGTCAGGCAACTATGAAAAACAAACAAACAAACAGAAAAAATACATATATGTAAATATATATATGTATATGTATTGATTATATACCAATACATATACCAATATTACCAATTTTCAACACTATAATCATACTTGTGCATATAAAAACAATCAAAACCCCTCTCTTCTTGCTACTGTCCTTGCTAACTTTCTTGGGACCCATGGTGCTACGTCTATATTAATTCTTGCACAAAGTGCAAAAAAACAAAACAAAATAACTTGGCTTGGCTTTCTACTAACGAAAATAGGTTTTGAATGGCTCCTTGACATACACACTTAGTCGGTTCGTTTGAATTTTTTTTTTCAATTCTCAAGGCGAATTTTGATAAATATTTTAATTATATAGTAATTAATTACTAATTAAATAAACACTCACCATAGCCCAAATAAAAGTATCCCGAAACACATCATTTAACCCAGTCCAAACAATCTGAAATTTTAACTGTAGGTAAAACTGTATTACACGTTCACCAAGCATTACTGACATGATGTGCATTCTAAAATCCTTTTCTGCTCACCACAACGTTACAGACTGATTATCTGAGTTACTGTAGCCGCTCTATTAGATTGAATCAGTCTTTTCCTTCTCTGTTGACCTCCCTTATCAACAAGATATTTCTATTCACAAAACTGTAGCTCAGTGATACGTTGTTTTTTGGTTTATTCCATTTTTCTGGCCAGACTGTTGTGTGCAAAAATCCCAGGAGAACAGCAGTTAAAAATACATGAACAAGCCTGTCTGGCACCAACAATGGTTATAAGCACGCCCCCCCCTAATGATTAAAGTTACCTGAAGCTGCTGGACCATATTTGCATGATTTTATAAAGTGCAGCCACATAACTGACTCATCAGTTAAGTAGGTGTACAGGAGTTCCTAATAAAGTGCCGTGAGTGTATTACAGACGCAACATTTCTAAATACATCATCCTGCTGTGAGAAAATAGAAACAGAAATACACATCTAATCTAGAAAATATGTAGGACTTGTACAGACATGTCATTTTCAGGAGGTATTCTGAGAAAACCAGAAATGAATCAAGCTGCACACTATTACAACAAAAGACACTCAACAATATTGCACATTTACTAGAGTCTACAAACACCGATACTTACGGTTGTCTTTTACTGAGAAGAATGAGAAGAACTCAATAAGGCCTAAGACTCAATAAGCCTCATGATAAATTCTCATTACACAGCAGGATTCTTAAGACATTACGACACGGAACGCAAACACAGGCCCCTACATAGAGTACTCAATCATGTGCACACTCCTTAAAAAGACCTGAGGGCGAGGGCACACTGATAAACACTGAAATCACAGAGACTCATGAGTAATGCAAGTTTAAAGTGCAGATTCCACACACACAACAATGTTATTTATCAGAAAGTCATTCTCCACACTCAGAGATCTGGATTACGCTTTAGAGCCTCTGGAAAAAGCACGCCTCAGACCTTATCACAATATAATGCATATTTGACAGTTTCCCAGAAACGATGTCAAGGCTGAGATGCATGGTGCTTGGGGATGTTAGAAAACCTTATGCTTGTTTTAATTAAACAAGTGTTGAGTACTGCATACTACATAATTTATGTATTACTGGCATAAAAAAACTTTATTGTTTAAAATAAATTTCAGCAAATGTGACGTTCATGTCCAAGTATGATATCGTAAAGACAGATACGGAAATAAGATGAAAGCGGATTTTTTAAGTCCAACTTAAATATTGAAAAAGACTGAAAAATACATAAATACAAATATATAGAGAGTAAACTTCTCATTATTAATCATTTGCGATGAACTTAACATCACAAGTTACCTTGAAAGATCTTAAATCATTTTAAATCATCAACAACTTGCATCCACAACTTCACATCTTACAATAAACATTATTTATTTTTAACTGTGATTAACAAACTGTATTAAACTTAAGGTTTCAGAGAGGGCCATTTCTTGTGGACTCTGGTCATACTTAACATTCCTTCAAAGACGGAAAAAGGGCATGCAGCTATACTGGTGTATGAAAAATACCTGAGAGAGGTTATTGAATTTGAGAAGAAAAAAAAAATTCAAAAAGACAAATGCTGTGCTTATCCCTAATATAATACTTTCCAGAATAAGTAATTCCTATTAGAATTCTTAATCCACTCCACCATAAACACATTCGCCTAGACCTCTTAAACTCTGAATATCTGCCATAATCTAATTACACTGTGATTCAAATGAAAGCAGACAACTAACTAGAGAATGCCAATAAGAAGCGCTAAAGAAGAATCTTTGAGAATGAGTCCCAGCCACACAGATATTTTGCACTGTTTAAGCATTTAATGCACCAATATTTTTGTTCCAGGATGGTATTGTGCAAGATTTTTTCCACCAATGTGTGCCATCCACTACACATGTCTGGTGTGTAAAGGTGTTTACATTTATAACAGAGCTATGTCTGAACACTTCTTATGTAAAGCTTGTAAAGTCAGTAGCTAAAGTCAACAGGGTGGTCCCATGAGGTGACCTCTCAACTTCTTTTTTTACCTTATTGGGAAATTTCTCCTCCATTCCTGTGGAGAGGCATGTCGGCCAAGGTTCACCGACCCTGAACGACCTTTAGTTATTTCCCCTTGTGCGATTCCGAATGTCCCTTGTGCAGCTGTACTGCCAGCTTCACCCTGATGACATTTGTAGAAACATCATCAGACAAACACGACTGTGCAGCCTGTGCAACAATTACTCCCCTGAGGGGGGTCAGTAAGCACCCCAGCTGCTGTAGCTGCCGCAGTGCAGAACCGAAGTAACAGACTGTACAGTTTGCTTGGTTCGGCATGACACAGACTGTTAATTTAAGCCATCTGCATGAAACAATAGATTTCAAGTTTCAAAGGACGGGTACGGTCAAAAAAAAAAAAAAAAAAAAAAGGGGGTCTACATTTGCAATTCAATAAGAAAATTTCATATAAAGAGCGTTAGATAATTACTGCCATTATGCATATGTTTAACCACACTACCCGATGCAGTGAGTACCTCATCATTTCTTAATAAAATGCATCCTGAATATGAATATGCATCCTGTGGTGGAAAAGACTCAGAGGAATCAAATTATTGTCCTGCATAAAGTAAAGAAAACAACCAAAGTTTTAGTGTGCTATAATTACTGGATTTGAGTGAAGAACTGTCCAAGACATTAATAAAACCTGGAAGGATAGTGCTGAAGCTGTCAACGTAAGAGATTTTCCACACACACAGACAGACATAAAATTCACAGGATTGGGACTAAACAGCTGTCCGGCCATAAGAAAGCCACTTGCTAGGGAACATAAAGATTGGACTTTGGAGCAATGGAAAAAGGTCATGTGGTTTGATGAGTCCAGATTGTCCCTATTCCAGAGTGATGAGTGCATCAGGGTAAGAAGGGAAGCACATTCAGTGATACCACCTACATGCATAGAGCCCACTGTACAAGCCTCTGGAGGCAGCGTTATGATTCAGAAACCTTATGTGGCAATAAAAATGAAGTCAGCTGATGAACTGAATGACCAGAGGATCATGTGAGTATATTTTTTCTTCCATGATGGCAAGGATATATTCCGAGATGTCAATGCCAAATTGTGAAGGAATTCTAAAAGGTTTTGGGAGCATGAGGAATAATTTCCCCATGCAAATTAGCCACCAAGTCTTTGTGATGTTCTTGACAAGACTTTACAGAGTGGTTCAATTAAGTCTAAGCCCGTGAGGACAGATCTGTCCTTCTGTCACCTCTTCAGCATTCTAGAACTGATGGAAAGAATAAGGCGTCATAATGAAGGGAAACACCACAAAAAACAAAGGGGGGAAAGGTTGCACATCATCACTGTCGTGGGCTTTTCCAACTGACTTCCTGATTCCCCATAAACTCTTGAGCCTGATGCTTTTAAGCTCAACAAAAGCAGGAACCACTGTGGCACAAGGGGGCTTTCACTTCTTAAAACTTATCACTGCTCATGAAATACTTTTTTTAATCACATGAGTTTGAAACCTTATGAAAACGGTTTTATTTGAATGCTCCTAGTCAAGGTTAGTGAAGTCAAGATTAACAGATATATAAACTTAGATTGTGAGTCCATTTTAAGCAGCTGTTTCACATCTTTCAAGGTTGTTAGCACTGCAGTGTGTACACTAAGAAAAAAAAACAGGCTGAAGTGCTTTAACAAGACAAGTTCTATAATTAACATCAACAATCCAAGCATTTCTTAGACATGTTACCTAATTTAAAAAAATATATATTTTGAAAAAAGTGTAACCTCCTTGGAAAAAGACTTTGGCAAGGAACTTGACAGCAGACTGAAGTCTGGCTCAATACTTTCTGTTTAAGAGTTCTACATGGGGTGCACTGCACTTAATGTCCAATAGGGGGCGTGATTTGGGATGGAGACACACATTAACATTGCCCTGCCCCGCCTTTCTATTGCTGGTTTAGTCATCTTATGAAATCCACAATTCACTGTCTGATATGCGAATAACATAGAAATACACAAATAACTTTAATGTCATCTTCTTAATAGCTAGCAAAACTTGAACTAGGGAAAATTCTCAATCTAACCAGACCGAACACTGTCTCCGATCTATGTGACATGTACTGCCATGTTAAAACACTATTAAAGTTTTAATACTCTGCTTTTTTACGTACCTGTGGCCAACAAACCAATAATATTCACTTTTAAAAAACAACCTGGTTTCTTAGGAACAAGAAGTTATCAAGTAGTCTATCACAGAACACCAGTTTAATCAGGTAGCTTACAGCGGCTAAAGCAGACTAGCGACTAACGTTAGCTGGCTATTCAAACAACCCGATTCTAACGATAAAAACGGTCCCAGACCCAGTACAAACACGGTGCTGGAAATCTACTTTACCTTGGTCCAACCCGAATAAGAAATTGTGCGGAAATGCAGATCCTCGGTAGATATGTCGCACACCTCAGCCACTGTGTCTCACAGCCACTCCATGACCGAATGCCTGCAGAGAATCTGGTGATGACTCGTCAACGAATCGATTCATTTTGAATGATTCTTTTTAACGATCACCATCACCATCATCAGATCAATACACCATTGTACTATTTCATTATTGCATTTCATCATCATATAAAGGGCGGAATAGCAGCCCAAACGTTATTCTTAGATATTGTTTTTTGTGTGTTTCAGGGAATTAATCATAAAACGGATAGTCTAATATGTAAATTAATTTAGTGAATCAATCCTAAAAAGAGTTGGCAGATTTAATCTAAATCATCTGTCATTATAAATATTTAATAAATCATTAATTTATTCATTTTCTACCCTGCCTCCTAACCTGTACATGGTCGCAGGCACTAGGTGGGTAGATCCTGGTCAGGGTGCCAATCAGTGCACATGCTCTTTTGCACACTTTTTTTTAAAAATTCCAACTGGCCTAATGTGCATGTCTTTTGACTGTGGGAGGAAACCGGAGAACTCAGTGGAAACCCACTAAGCACAGGGAATTCATTAAAACTCACACAGCCCTGAGGTGGGAATCAAACCCTCGACCCTGGAGGTGTGAGTGTGTGTGGGTGTGCTTGTGCCCTGTGATGGACTAGCATCCTGTTCAAAGTGTACCCTGCCTAGTGCCCCGAGTCCCCTTGGATAGCCTGCTGGCCTCCTGTGACCCCATTTTGGGTAAAGGCTGCCTATTACACGTCTTTGAACTGTGATGTAAACCTGGATTCGCCCAAGGGAAACCAACAAAACCTGAAGAAAAAGGGTCAACTCTATGCACACTGACCAGACATGAAGTTTTTCCTCTTACCCTGAGACGGTATGAGTAGACAATGTTAGCTGGTGAGTCAGTAGAATGGTACAAAGTTGAATGTACAGAATAAATCTTATATGCGGAAGCAAACTTATATTTAACTATATATATATTTTTTGTGGGCCAGGAGGGCCAGGGGATGCCTTGAGTGTGTCAGAAGACTGGATGACACTGGAACACCTTGGAAGGAACTGGAGGAACTGATTGAATAGCTTTTGTCCCTGATGAACTGGAAGGAGCAATTGACATGTTTGGATTATCAAGACTTTGCATAGCTCTGAATAGATTTTTAAAATAAATCCATGTCCTTAAAGGGGACAATTTAACCTGAGCTCAGGATTAAACATGGACCCTATTTTTTAGGTGGCAAAATTACACCATGCAACATGGGGTTACGTACTAAGCAACGTAATGGACAAAAATATAAAACACTTAGCAGCTTAATGTTCAATTTGGCAACCTGGCTGGATGTGGAATGTAATTTCACATCCCCTGAATGTGAAATCCTAAAATGTCACATCATTTTCATCCAATATTCAACCCAGCTGTAGGTTTAAACTCTTAAATTAATGTTACCGAAGAAAATAAAGTGTTATTTTTAATGTTAACGCTTGCGTTTATACAGTATTATCAAACCCTCACACTGATTGGATAGAAGTCAGTCATGTGTTCAAAACTGTACTCTAAAAATATTACTTGGTCATATGACCTGATATTAGTTTCATGTGGGTTCTGAAACTGCAATGCTTTTAAGGAAGCTGTTCACAAAGCTGTACAGCAAACAGGTGCAGCAAAGCATTGGGAGGTGTTGAAAATAGCAGCAGTTGGGTGTGTTACATTTGTCATTCTCTCTCTCTCTCTCGCTGTCTGTCCTCATTAGGATGAGGGCTGTGTCATTTAATTTGAATAGTGACATCGTGATTCTTGTAGTCACGCCGTTTTTGTTAGATCCCATACACAGTGAAACAGTGTCTCTACAACCACTATTAGCTATTTATTCAGTTTACTTTCAGGCTAGTACAGATCATCTTCATTAACGTGTGTTCATTTTATAACAATTTCAACAAGTCACCATATCTGATGACTGAGTGGCATTGCTTAATATGGCACGTCATTTAATGTGCCCTGAAATTAAACAAGCCAAGACACAGAGCAGAAACATTTTGGACAGTTTATTCCATTGCTTCATCCACATCTCACACATTGTCTCTAAAGCATGATTTTACCAATCCAGTCCGATTTTACACCATGTTTTGCAAAGTTTCTCTTTTTTCTTCTTTCACGCTCTTTCACACATATCAGTATATACTTTTAAATTACATTGCATAAACAGTAAGTAAGTTAACATTAAAAAAGTGACTATGTGACATTTCATACAAAAGACCATGAAACACTGTTTCCATAACCAGTTTTATGTGAAAGTGTGACTGTCTATAGGTAAGGATGTTTCCCTTCTTGTTTTTTTTTTTTTTTTTTGGCTGATATTTCCTTCTTTATTTCTATTTTAAATCGTAATATTTCTCATGCACCAAACACTCTTCGGTCTCTCTTGGTCTTCGCTGTAATCTTAACATCATGCAGGAATGTACAGGTAAATTCGTATTAAAGCTTTCATGTTCCCACATCTCTGCTTCATATAGAGGAAATAAAAGTCTGCTTTGTGGTGAAGGTTTTGATCTCACTTCCAGGTGGCCGCAACTGGACGCGTGCTGCCTGATTTTGTGCTCTTTGTCCCAAGCGACTGACCTGAGCGACTCCGGAGGTCACGATCCGTATTCTCACTCTGAGCCTGTTCCTCGTCATAACTGAGAGACAGAGAAGAATAAACACAGATGTGAACAGCATGCGGCATAGCTACAAGTTACACGTAAGCTATTTCAGACGAGTATATAGACGAGTGATGGTGTGGAATGGTGACTCTTGTTACAGTGTATAATTTGCTGCCATTGATTTAGTCTGCTTGTTCTCTTAGAGGGAAGGGTCGCTGGAAATGAATACAAAATGTAGTTAATCTATGATGAAGGTATTCATGATGGGATTTCATACACATGCACGCGCACACACACACACACACACACACACACAGGCCAACATATGGGCAATTTAGAGTAGCCACTCCACCCACTGGCATATTTTTGCAAGGTGGGAGGAAACCGGAGAACCCAGAGCAAACCCGCACAATGACAGGCAGAGCATGCAAAATATGCAGTAATTTGAGCTCAGGCAACACTATATATACGAAGTATGCACGCACCCATGCACACACACACCATCTGATACTTATTATACTGTAAACTTTTTCATCCACCTATATGATTCATATCTACAAATGTTTGTGCCAGAATGATAAATTATGTGCTTTATAGTAACAATATGAATGAGACATTATTTAAAAACACATCATCATGCTACATTGTATTCTTTCTGTTATCTATTATTTCACTGATGGTCGTTATACCACATGCTGCGCATCCTTAGTGGTGCAAGACGCAAGTACTCACAGGACTTGGTAATTGCCAAGAGCCTCTTTAGGTGGGCTGCGGTTCCATCGGCAGTCTGGGATCTCACCATTCGGCGCAATGATGTTGAGTGTGTCATTGATGAGATTGTATTTCAGAATGCGGTCATTCGCAGTGCTGGAGGTGAGTGAAGGGGAGGCATTTACCTGATACACACACATATACACACACACACACAGTCCTGTATGAGCGTTGATAGGCATGGTTTGTGAGCATACTGACTCAAGTGACTTTTCTCATATCCTCTCATGAACCAGAATGATATCTACAGGAAATGTCTTACATTATCAATGTGCTGCAGTGGAGGGTGTAGTCCACATGCTTGAATACACACACACTGTGCTCACACACCCTACTGCATTGTTAGGCTCTTATACACTAAAGCAAACCATTAGCGTCTAAGGGAAGAACACCAGGATTCTATCACAACTGATTTAATTACAGATAGACGGAAACAGATACATGCCACATACAGTATGCAAATCTGTAACGCTAGCTTTATAGGAGTTTCCCACTGAAATGCTGATTAACATACAGTCAACATACTGTAAATACATAAAATGCTCAATTATAACATCCTCAGTAATTACTCTTACTCACTCACTCATTGTCTAATACACTTAATCCTGTATAAAGGGTCTCGGGGGGCCTAGAGCCTATTCCAGGAAACTCAGGGCACGAGGCGGGGTATATTTTTTTGCAAAGAAGTAAAATGATCAGATTCCCCTTGAGATCGATTTGACAGAGCCGTCATTGCTAATCCATATAAACGTAAAACTATGCCCTGTTATAAAAACTAAAGGCACCAAAATAGAGCAGGTCAGCAATAATCATGGTGATCATATTAAGTTATCAAACAGCATTCATGTCTTATTTGATGTTAGGGAGAGCAAATGTGATGTGAAGTCTCAAGAGTCCTGGCACATGTTTAAACAATTCAAATGACTCTTTGGATGAGTGAGTGTATTTTAGGAAAACATAACGTCACTCTAAGTTACAATACCGTGGATACGACACTCACCTCAATAAGCCACGGCTTCAGCTTGTCATCAATAATGATGTCATACCCGTAGCACTCAAAGCAGTGTTTGTCGTTGATCATAACAGGCTGTGGGAGAGAGCGAGAGAGAAAACAAAGAACGCATTAAATAAAGTGCGCTTTGTGGTTAGAAATTCCATTAACATTACAAATAAATGCTGTACTTGGGCAAACATGGTGAAAACATTCTTTTTTTCCAGTCATCACTAAGTACAAATTCAACATAACAGTATTTCAGAAATCATGCAAGTAACTAAAAGATCACTATTATAACAGAGTGGTTGCTATGTTAGGAAAGAAGTAGCTGGTTTACTTTTCTTCATGTCTATTCAATTTCACTTGATATTCTAACTATAATATAGTCTGAATCAGAATTTTGACCCTGTTATCAAGTGCTCATGGTGCTTGTATAAACATTACAACACGTAACACTGACCTAGAAAACAAGTATTATACAATGATCAGTCGTAACATTAACACTTATTATCAATTATATATCACTAAACTGGACACAGGATCACGAGCAAGCCCTCTCAAGATTCGCCCATGTCTGAGGGAACCAAAGGCCAGTCAGTCCGGTCTGATATCACAGAAAAGCCGATGCAGCACAAATCGCTGGGTCAATGCTGGCCATGGGAGAAAGGCAACAGAACACCCAATGCACTACGGCCCTCCACACGGGGCCCAGCAGGTAAAGAGCCGACACAGCACCAGAACCATCGTCTAGTCCATGGACATTCCACTCCGCAACCCACAACATACTGGCAACATATGTTTTACACTGTAATGTTCGAGCTGACCGGTGTATGCTAACATTAACTATGCACAACTATGGGTAATGCACTCATATTATTGCACCACTGCACAAAAAATGCTTTAAACTAGAATTTACATGCTTTTGTATCTCCCTCTTGTGTCAGCTACAGTACCAATAAGAAAGTGTCTATGAATGAAGAGAGAAACAGAGCAATGTGACGAACACGTTCAGTGTGCACGTGGGCAGCGATGGTTTCTGCTGCTTCAGCACACAACGGACTTAAATTTAAAGTAAGGATCATCAAGTTAAGGTGCAGCACGTCGACTTTAAAGTGAAAGCGTTTATTATTACCTTGTGCAAGCACCGAAACCTCTAATTAGGAGACGGAAAATCCTACCCGCATAATCAAACCTGAAACTGCGGCTGGCTGATGAAATCGGCTCAAATTAGGGCTCTAAGGTGTGGCCTGAAATGAAGCACTGACTTCGTCTCTATTCGATAATTAGTACTATACTGTACTGCTATTTAATTCAATTAGAACAGATGATTAACAGATTAACAGACTTAATTAGTAATGTGTGTGTGTTGTTGTTGTTTTTTCTTTTTTACTTACAGCCACAGCTTTGAGAGACTGTACCACAATCCAGTGGATCTGGTCAAAAAGGTGGTTAGTGACTTCCTTTCCTCTGGTGCTCTCTAGATACAGACGCAGGTTATTGACTGTCCATTTACCTCCGTGAACAGGGTTATAATCATCCTGCATAACACACAAAAGGTCCAACTGTTGTTGCTTGTAATGCATTTCTGTGAGACATAACACACGATGGAGCATGCAGAACGAGGAACATAATGAACAACAGGGTGGTGGGATGAGATCTGTTGTAAAGAGAAGGTTATTATCTTCCAATAACAGCACAGTCTTATTACTCTTTACACCACAGTGATTTAAATAGATTTTTTTTATTAATGAGACATCACTCTTTTTTATACATTTATAGTTGCATGTAATGTTTTGGAATGCTCCTTGAAATAATTAGCTCCTATTATCATGTTCATTATAGCAGATATAAACAGTCGGCCTTTCACCAGTTTCTCTTTTTCTCTCTCTCTCGAAAGTAAATAAGACACCAACATGCGCTGAAAAACCACAACGACTTTCCTGTGTCAGAAACGTCGATTCGGTGTAAAAGCGCCGTCCAGTTCACAGAAAACTCCTCCACATTAGCAATTAACTTTTTTCTTAGGCCGCTAATACGGAACGTCTATCATACAGGTCTCTGTGTACATTCTTTCTATAGACACAACGAAATCTTAAATGTCTTGTGTGTATTTATATAAACCTTGCAGTCTGCACTATTGTTGCTATAGAAACCTTCTCACCAATCAGAAGTGAGAGTGAGCGGTGGTCATCAATGCAGTGGTGTAAAGTTGAGATATCATGTCATAATCAAATATACAGTGAAACATGAATATACATGTAATTTAGATTATAATAAGTTTAATCATTTTCTCTAGCACCATGCTTGTTTAACTGACTGATTGGACTGGATTCCCAACAAACACAGCTTGGAGATTAAGTATTATTTTATTGATTCTTCCAAAGCGTGCTTTATGTGTTTGATGGAAGAATTTTACCTTCCTCTTTTATAATATTTTATCATCTCTGTACAGGCATACACAATTCATGATACAGGAGCAGTGTTGTCACGATACCAACATTTTTGTTCAATTTCGATATTTTTTTTTAACTTTCTCTCTGAGCCATTGGTACTTGCCATCTGTAGCTTTCTGTAAGAAGAACATGGGTTGGAAAATTACATTTTTGTTTAGCAGAGGCCTTAGTTTTTTTTTTTTTTTAGATAATTATATATATAAAAAAACACCAACTTGACAGACTTTACAGCTTTGTGCAATGGCACGGCTTCATACTGCGTTTCCGAGTTTTGTGTAATTAATTGTGCAAGTCAGAAAAATTATTTGAGTTTCATCTCATTATATTAAACACTCAATCAGTTTCCCCCACTACATCAAACACAGTGTCACAACTGTCAACTGTAGCCACATCAGACAAACATGGGCATAACAAAAGCACAAATCATCCCAAAATGCTAATATAGTTCCGTTTTCAGCACTTTTTTAATAGTGTGCAGGAGGAAATATACACACCGTTTCTTCTTGACATGATACTCACCCCATGCTTCTGGATCGCCACATTTGTCAGATGCACAAACATGTTGTCCAGTTCACTAGTACTGGGGGTGTACTTAACAGTGCAAAACCGACAGAAGCCGAGTTTATACCTGAATAAGCAAGATAACATCATCAATAAATATGTCTACATACTGTATGTTTTTGCTATAAATCACTGGTTACGGATATCTAGGGCTCCTGATCAGTACTTACATGTAACACTTCAGAGGGCGGTACGTCGTGACCAAAACATACAGACGCAAATCAAACTTCTTTCCACCAATCAACAATGGATTATCGATATACAGAGAGATCACATACGCCTCCTTTCCACTGTTAGCTGCCATGAACCTGCAGACATAAAATAGGACAATTTCACTTATGATTGAGGACAGCCATGATTATTTCAGGCCACAAGTTAGTTTCTATGTAGCAGTGAACAAGATTCTGATTCACACAACCAAATCATTTGTTTGCTAACCAGACATAAAATCTCATATCCATGTTCACACATTAGAGTAATTGTATAGTCTGCATTCCTTACATACAGTACAGTATATACCCCTATATGATACCATTGATGTCTGGATGATGTATAGATACACAGTTAACAATATAACAATATTATAGCTTACTACAGTAATCACTGTAGGGGGGGGGAGACACTAATTGTGGATCAAATGATCCGATGTGGTGACCCTAAAAAAATTTATTGTCTGTAATAAAATGTAGCAATTGACAACAGGATATAGTAAAATGTAGTCTTCTATACTATTTTGACTATAGTTTACAATAATAATTTTACTACAAGTAAGGTTCAAAAACACTCATCAAATAAGACAAAATAAACTCATCTGTGTGCATGTCTAGGAGTGAAATTTCCACTGCAAATTTCTAGATTTTTAAAGATAACATTTTGGTGGTCAATCCGAGGATGGACTGTCGCACAGACAAATAGCTAAGAATCTTAAAATATCCCTTTCTACCATGATGGACAATCATAAGACACCAGCAGACATTTTCATTTTGTTCAAAAATCTGTTGAGAACCGTCCTCTAATTCTATGCCTAAGTGGATTGATGCTCTTAAAGCTGCTTAATAAAAGTCAGCAAATGTCTAGTAATGCATAATAGATAAACATTACAGAAAACTTTACACATTTTCTGGTGCATACATTTATCATAAAACTATGGATGTTTCTTTACTTCTTGCATTTTTGTGAAGACAGAGGGCCATGTGACCTTGCCCAGTGCATCTTACGTGGAAGTCCGGCTATCCCGTGACCATTTCTTGATCTGTGAGAGTTTGTTAATGAGAAAGATGCCTTTGCCCTGAGCCTTTCCACAAGGCTTCATAATCCATGTGCTGGAGGGACTCTTACGAAATTCTTCCACAAAAAGATTGTAGTCCGCCGGGAGCATGAACGTCACTGGCACAAAATCTGTCCATAGCAAACAAAAAGAGATAAAATGAAGCGGAGTAAAAAAATTTTACCAAAAAAAGGGGGTGTGGGCAGACAGGCTATTAAGCATACCCAAGTAAAGATATTTCCCATTTTCATCTTTCTCAGCAAGAGGGCTGCTCTCCTTCTCCAGCTCCTTCCGGTACCGTTTAATGTTCTTGATCATTAGATCCTTTCTTGTCAGCTCATAATGGTTTGGAAAGTGGTTAACCATCTGTTCATCAGACAGGCGGTAACCCGTGTCCACGCTAAACACATTGCGGATAGTCTGGATGCTCATCCTGTAGAAACGCATTGAACAACGCGCAAGGTGAGCTTCAAAGGAGCAAGGAAAAATCAATTAGCTTAAAGGGAAAATCCACTGTGAACAACTTGAAAGTCAATAATTCATAATCAATGTCATTTTCTATTTCACTGAAAATGTAAGATTTATTTTATGATTCAATTCTGAGTTAACATCTGATTTGTTGATAAGCGCACAAGTAAAAATTAGCCCATAGTTTATTGTTTTCTTTCATTAGTCAGCCAGGCTAACTTTCATTTGAATCCCGCTAACAATATGAGTAAAATCAGCTCATACAGTAGATCATGGGCTTTACATCCAATGCTATGTAAAATTGTTTTATTATTATATCATTGAGCATAAGCTTCTTATTCCATCCATCTATCTAGGAACCTCTGTAGTCCAACTGTATTTATTTCCATTTTTACATCAGTGGTAGAACCTCCAGTCAACATTCACACACTACAGTATGAGCAATTTCTCACACGCAGGTGGGAATTGATCCCGGACCCTGGAGGTGCAACGTGACAGCGCTAACCACTAAGCCATTGTGTCGCCTCGGTAATTAAAACATTTTATTATCTTTGTGTTCTTTTGTGCCATTATTTGCTGTTAGCCTGGATTAATTCAATTCCATTAAATATTAAATACTGAATTTAATAGATACATATGCACTCAGACCGCGAGTGGCAGGAATCGAACCAAGACCCTGGAGGTGCAAGGCGACACCAATTGTGCGCCTAAGCTTATCAACTAGAATCGCCCAGAATCATACATAGCGAACATATCACAAACATTTCAAGATGTGTAAGGGTGGACATTTCCTTTAAGTGTATAGATGCTTATATTGCTATAAACAACTGCTGTCTTGCCAGTAAAAGTTCCAGTCATCGGTGTCTGTCACTTGTATCCATCCTCTCTTCTCAAAGTTGTTGACGAGCACGGATTTTTCTATGTCGGTCACCCACTTCACCTTACCAGCCATCACGCCTCCTGTAGGGATGGACAGGACCTGCTCCTCATTGCAGGGGTGGATGAGATAGCCTGCCTCCACCCATCAAGGACTGATTCTGGAGATCAGGAAGAACTTACTGTAAGTATCACACACACACACACACACACACACACACACACTTCCTTCAGCCACTTAATCAGTACACTTACCGCTCAAGGCCAAAGGAGCATCCCTGCAGCATCAGCACCAGGACGTACTGAGCTTCTTCAAACCAGCTGGATTAAAAATGTCGCTAAAAATTACTTAAACCGTTTCTTAAGTAATACTTCATAACCCGCTTGTTTTGCCTTTTAAACGCATTGTTCTCTAGGTGGACAGTGAAATAACAACACAACCTGGGAGGAGGAAGTCCATGGCAACGAACCTAGTGTACAAGTATTCTCAAAAATCCCGCCCACCAATCTTATGATTGGCTCCTATCAGGGCTTCCTATATTATGATTGGCTAGTCAAGTGTTCACTCACCATGCAGGAAACAGCAAAAGGGCAATGAGTGCAGTGGGGTTTCCAGCACAACATATCAAAATAAAAGTCCCCTGTTCATTCATTTCCATCTATAATGCAAGCATAAATGTACTGTTGCAGCAAAATCTCGTCAAATCTTTCAATATGCAGGCAATATGAAGTTGCATTTTTTTTGATAGACAGATGTTATTATTAATATCTACATGAGATGGAATGTGAAATGCGCCCCTATAAAATAGTTGCCAAACTGAATTGAAATTCAGAACTTGAAATTGAATTTCATGGCTTCAAATTAAATGTAATAATAATTATATGTAAACATTCTGGTAATATTTCAGCCAAAACCTGAATAAGATTTTGATGTAATTAAAAGGTATCTCAGAATGAATTTCTACACCGAACTGTTTTTAAAAATGAATTGGAAACCGTGCACCATGCAAGTAAAATAAAGGCACAAAAGAAAAAAAATATTTCCAGTAACTGCTTTATTGAGTTCATAGTTAATTCCAAAATCAATGGGCGATTCCAGATGAAGAACTGACCCTGGATAGGACACCTATTCATTTGAGGGCAATGCCAACTGCACCAACACACTCCCAGCTGAAACTTTCAGGTTGCATGGTGGTTTAGTGGTTAACACCTCCACAAATTGCTGGTAGTATGTGAATGAGCCTGTGAAAGTGTGTGTATGTGTGTGCGCTGTGATGGATTGGGACCCCATTCAGAGTGTACCCTGCCTCGTGCCCTAAGCCTCTTGGGATAGGCTACAGGCCGGTATAGATGATGAGTGAGTGAGTGATACTTCACCCAGCAAAACAGAGCAACTCCTTACAGTTCCAGGGTTCAACTGTTGGTCTCCAGTGACTGAGATGTTTTGTAGATTCCCTTTGTGTACGTGTGGTCTTCCTGCAAGTAGTCTTTCATTAAAACATTTTCTATATATTTTTTTGGATTGGATACACTAAATTGCCCATAGACAAAGATATATATTCAGCCTTGTGCTTCCTGGGATAGTCTCTACTCCCTCATGGCCCAGGACAGGCTAAAACTAATAAGGAAGGGATTTTTTTTTTTACTAATTGAACAGTGAATGAACAATTCTGTCTAAAACCACACCCTGTTCTCCATGTATAGTGAAATATTTGCCTTCACCTGACGCACTCTAGCAGGTACAGAATAGCCACAAGGCAATTTGGTATTCAAATGTAGTAGTGTTGAATTTCTGCCAGATTAAAGCATCCATCATGTGACCATTACTCCAGTGCTATCCCTGTACTTACACACAATTTAAAGCAATAAAACTGCTTAGGTGATATGAAGATGTCATTAGTAATATATGCTAATAATACACCAATAATGCTTCATTTGTAGCATTTATCATTATAAAATTTACACACACGCACTCTGCCTTATCTTATGCCATCAGAAGTTTTCCCCATGTGCTTGAATTTTGACACACGTGGACAAAATTGTTGGTACCAAAAGTAATAATAAATAAGAATTCTATGAATGTTAACCAATGAAAGTCAGACATTGCTTTTCAACCATGCTTCAACGTAATTATTTAAAAAAAATTTTTAAAAATGAACTCGGAACAGGCCTGGACAAAAATGATGGTACCCCTAACTTAATAGTTTGTTGCACAACCTTTTGAGGCAATCACTGCAATCAAACGATTCCTGTAACTGTCAATGAGACTTCTGCACCTCTCTGCAGGTATTTTGGCCCACTCCTCATGAGCAAGCTGCTCCAGTTGTTTCCGGTTTGAAGGGTGCCTTTTCCAGACAGCATGTTTCAGCTCCTTCCAAAGATGCTCAATAGGATTGAGGTCAGGGCTCATAGAAGGCCACTTTAGAATAGTCCAATGTTTTCCTCTTAGCCATTCTTGGGTGTTTTTAGCTGTGTGTTTTGGGTCATTGTCCTGTTGCAAGACCCATGACCTGCGACTGAGACCCAGCTTTCTGACACTGGCCAGCACATTTCTCTCTAGAATCCCTTGATAGTCTTGAGATTTCATTGTACCCTGCACAGATTCAAGACACCTTGTGCCAGATGCAGCAAAGCAGCCCCAGAACATAACAGAGCCTCCTCCATGTTTCACAGTAGGGACAGTGTTCTTTTCTTGATATGCTTCATTTTTCCGTCTGTGAACATAGAGCTGATGTGCCTTGGAAAAAAGTTCCATTTTTGTCTCAGCTGTCCATAGGACATTCTCCCAGAAGCTTTGTGGCTTGTCAACATGTAGTTTGGCATATTCCAGTCTGGCTGTTTTATGATTTGTTTTCAACAATGGTGTCCTCCTTGGTCGTCTCCCATGTAGTCCACTTTGGCTCAAACAACGACGGATGGTGCGATCTGACACTGATGTTCCTTGAGCATGAAGTTCACCTTGGATCTCTTTAGAAGTCTTTCTGGGCTCTTTTGTTACCATTCGGATTATCCGTCTCTTTGATTTGTCATCAATTTTCCTCCTGCGGCCACGTCCAGGGAGGTTGGCTACAGTCCCATGGATCTTAAATTTCTGAATAATAGGTGCAACTGTAGTCACAGGAACATCTAGCTGCTTGGAAATGGTCTTATAGCCTTTACCTTTAACATGCTTGTCTATAATTTTCTTTCGAATCTCCTGAAACAACTCTTTCCTTCGCTTCCTCTGGTCCATGTTGAGTGTGGTACATACCATGTCACCAAACAACACAGTGACTACCTGGAGCCCTATATATAGCCCCACTGACTGATTACAAGATTGTAGACACCTGTGATGCTAATTAGTGGACACACCTTGAATTAACATGTCCCTTTGGTCACATTATTTTCAGTATTTTCTAGGGGTACCATCATTTTTGTCCAGGCCTGTTCCATGAGTTTATTTTTTTTAATAATTCTGTTGAAGCATGGTTGAAAAGCAATGTCTGACTTTCATTGGTTAACATTCATAGAATTTTTTTTAATTATTACTTTTGTCAGATTAAAGTTATTTATGTGACCATTGTGAGTTTTTCTTTCATTGACCGAAGGGTACCAACAATTTTGTCCACGTGTGTATCTATGGAAGTACAACTGTGCCAAAATTTCTCAAAGCAAAAATAGCTGGACAAAAATTAATTACATTTCCTGTATATTATGAAATATACAACCACAATAATTTGCAATGGCAAAAATGTCAAGCATTATAAAGGCTGTTAGGATTCCCCCCCCCCCCCCCCCCCCTTTCGGATAAAATTTCAATGCAGAAAAATTCTAACATTTTTGTTCAGTTCATGTAATTCAATGTTTTGAAAAATCTTGCCACTGTTGTACTTCCATATTTACAGCTATTGTAGAAAACAGATGATTCCAATGACATTTACAGTATTTGTAAATATAATGCATTTTCCGGTTGGACCCAGTTCCATTTTCCTATTCCCAGTTTTTTTCCTATTTAAAAAGTCATTTATACAGTAATTAGATATACAATGGGGCAAAAAAGTATTTAGTTAGCCACCAATTGTGCAAGTTCTCCCACTTAAAAAGATAAGAGAGGCCTGTAATTTTCATCATATGTAGACCTCAACTATGAGAGACAAAATAAGAATTTAAAAAATCCAGAAAATCACATTGTAGAATTTTTATGAATTTATTGGTCATTTCCTCAGTAAAATAAGTATTTGGTCACCTACTAACAAACAAAATTTCTGGCTCTCACAGACCTGTAAGTTCTTCTTTAAGAAGCTCCTCTGTCCTCCACTCATTACCTGTATAAATGGCATCTGTTTGAACTTATCAGTATAAAAGACACCTGTCCACAACCTCAGTCACACTCCAAACTCCACTATGGCCAAGACAAAAGAGCTGTCAAAGGACACCAAAAGCAAAATTGTAGACCTGCACCAGGCTGGGAAGACTGAATCTGCAATAGGTAAGCAGCTTGGTGTGAAGAAATCAACTGAGCAATTATTAGAAAATGGAAGACATACTGATAATCTCCCTCGATCTGGGGCTCCATGCAAGATCTCACCCTGTGGGGTCAAAATGATCACAAGAACTGTGAGCGAAAATCCCAGAACCACACTGGGAGACCAAGTGAATGACCTGCAGAGAGCTGGGACCAAAGTAACAAACGCTACCATCACTACCATCACAGCGCCGTCAGGGACTCAAATCCTGCAGTTCCAGACGTGTCCCCCTGCTTAAGCCAGTACATGTCCAGGCCCGTCTGAAGTTTGCTAGAGAGCATTTGGATGATCCAGAAGAGGATTGGGAGGATGTCATATGGTCACATGAACTTTTTGGTAAAAACTCAACTTGTCGTGCTTGGAGGAGAAAGAATGCTAAGTTGCATCCAAAGATCACGATACCTACTGTGAAGCATGGGGGTGGAAACATCATGCTTTGGGGCTGTTTTTCTGCAAAGGGACCAGGACGACTGATCCGTGTAAAGGAAAGAATGAATGGAGCCTAGCCAGTCTCCAGATCTCAACCGCATAGAAAATCTTTAGAGGCAGTTGAAAGTCCGTGTTCCTTGCTCTAGAGGAGATCTGCATGGAGGAATGGGTCAAAATATCAGCAACAGTGTGTGAAAACCTTGTGAAGACTTACAGAAAACGTTCGACCTCTGTCATTGCCAATAAAGTGAGTGTAGTGAGATGAAATTTTGTTAATGACCAAATACTTATTTTCCACCATAAATTGCAAATAAATTCTTTAAAAATCCTACAATGTGGATTTTTTTTTTTCTTATTTTGTCTCTCATAGTTGAGGTATACCCATGATGAAAATTACAGGCCTCTCTTATCTTTTTAAGTGGGAGAACTTGCACAATTGGTGGCTGACTACATACTTTTTTGCCCCACTGTACATTACGATGTAAATGTACTATAAAAGCTACAGAGCCAGAATAGAGCTTTTATTTATCATTCCAAACAACATGGAAATCATCCATATATTTCTTGTACAGTTCAGGAAGTGTGTAGTGTCAGCTGTAATTGTAACTGAATTAATCTTTTGTTTAACATGATTCAAGCTTTTTATACATATATACACACAGTATATGCTATAATTACTTAATTTCAAGTTTTATATATCAAGACAGTATACTGTATGCCGCTTTACAATAGTCAGTGTTATAAAAGCGGGGAACCTAAAAAGGAAAGGAGGAACTTTGATAATCACTTATTGCACCCTAATATAAATTATATCAGGCAACCATCTGAGATGCATAGTATATGATTGTAAGTCTTAGTGCATCTCGGAAGAATGAATCAGAATGTGATGCTTAATAAAAGCTATTTCTTTCTCAAGAGACACTGACTTCTCTGATGCACCGTTAAAGAATGTGCCTGATTAAAAGCCTTTCCACAGACACACTTGAACGGCCTTTCCTGCGTATGCACGAGCATGTGCCTTTTTAAGTGTGTATTGCTAACAAAGGCTCTTTTACAAATGCCGCACGTGTAAGGCCGCTCTCCTGTGTGTATTCTCATGTGGACACTTAGGTAACACGTCTGTGTGAAGGTCTTAGGGCAGAGTGGACAGCGAAAGGGCCGCTCTCCCGTATGATAGCGCATGTGTTTCGCAACCTCGCCCTTGGTCAGGAACGTCTTGTCGCATTTAGGGCAGTTGTACGGCCTCTCTCCGGTGTGGGTCCGGTGGTGTCTGTGCAGCGCAGAGGCTTGGAAGAACATCTTCCCGCAGAACTCGCAGGGTACGCTCGCTCCGCTTGTGTGCTTCAGCAAATGGCTATGGAGAGCGTAACGCGTTTTAAAGCGATACTTGCACTGAGGACAAGTGTATGGTCTTTCAGTTCTATGGGACACGGAGTGCCGCTGGAGACTGATGTTGCTGCTGAAGCACTTCCCACACTCCTCACAGAGGAAAGGCTTGTCCCCGGAGTGGATTTTCACATGGACGTTGAGTGCGCTTCGTTGTTTGAAGCTCTTTGAGCAGTGAGAACACTGGTAAGGTCGTTCCTCGCTATGCGTCTTCATGTGTTTGACTATAACCTTGAGGTCTGAGTGCGTCTTATCACATTTGAAACACTGGTAAGGTCCTTTGAAACCATGGACGTTGAGGTAGTGCTCCCTTAGCAAGTCGAGCCGCTCAAGAGTCTTGGAACACAAAGTGCATGGAAGCTTGCTCTCCTTCTCATGCGCTAACTTATGCCTCTCTAGTTCACTCTGATTCAGGCAGTATTTCCCGCAGAGAGAACATTGCAGTGGGTCCTCACCCCAGTGTACGTGTACATGCTCCTGGATATCAAGCATGGTCTTAAACAAGGCTTCACATTTCACACACTTAAAGAATCGCTCATTTCTAGCACAAATTTTCTTGTGCTTTGCTATTGCGCAAGTGTCTTTACAATTCTGACTGCAGATGAAAGGCGTATCGATTTTTGTGGATTGAGCAGCATTCTCCTGTTGTTCTTCTACATCCAAACTTATGTCTTCTTGAAGTGTAGGATCTGAAGAGACAATTGTGCCTGACTCAGACGTGTCAGACTTGGCTCCTTTGGAAGGACACTGTGCTGAACCTTTGCGCTGACTTTTCCATTCACAAACATCCTCATGTTTTTTGAGATTGTACGAGTATTTGAAGCCTTCGCCGCACTGAGTGCACTTATGAGGACGGTTAGCTGAGGGGGATCTCAAGTGCCATCTTGAGGGCGAGTTGACTGGGATTAAGCTTGAATCAGGTGTGTGCTCTGCTATGTTACTCACGGCAAGCTTCTCTATGGACATCATGGAGCTGGGCTGATTTTCAAATTCTACTTTCTCACTAGATTGGAGATTCTGACACACAGCTCCTGAATCGTCTGCCTTGATATCTACACTTCCGTCCTCCGTGCCTTCGCCACTCCTCTGGTACACCACCACATAATCTTGATGCACACACACGCGTTGCTGATGTCTCCTCAAGTCAAAGGTGTACCTGAAGGTCTTATTGCACTTCTGACACACAAAAGGACGGTCCACTGTATGAGACACCTGATGTCTTCTCATGTCGGAGCTTCGAGTGAAGGTCTTGCCGCAAGTGGGGCACGTTTTACAGACTGGCACTCCTCTGTAGGACCGAACTTTACCGCTATTACTAGTGCTATTCTGGCTTTCTGATTCATGAGGTGCGCTCAAGACCTTCTGAGGGTTCTTTTCTTCTTCAGCTGCACAATGCTGATTGTATTCTTCTGGATGACGAACAATGAGGTGGTTTTGCAGCTGGATCTCCTCAGCAGCCTGGAAGGAGCAAAAAGAGCAGGCATATTCTCCAGATGCCCCTTTCATTTCTGTATCTAGGAAACAGGCAAAGGTTAGAAAAATAAATATTGGGTTTTGTTGATCATAAAAGCTTTATTTTTGACTAATACAATACACCATCGCTAATGTTTATTACAGATCTATAAAGCAGGGAAAGACATATGTTAATGCTAGGGGTAGCTCAGTGGTTAGAGCATTGGACTATGTCCAGACGGTCCCCGGTTCAAATCCCACCAACACCAAGGTGAGCCCTTGAGCAAGGCCCTGGTACAGTTACTCTTCCTCTATATAAAAGTACTACCTCCAAAAGTCTCCAACATTTGCGCCATCATTAAATCCAATCCTGAAAAAAACATCTCCCACTATGTGTTTTTTCTTCAATGCTTCCTTAGACGTCTTCATCCATCTGTGCATGTTGCTCTTGTCAATGTTGTCATCTCTGTAAACATTGTGTAATACAATGGGAGACCAACAATCGCCACAAAGTGGAATTTTATAGAGGATTCAAGAGCTAGTTCAACAATGGCGCAAATGCATCGCATCGCCAGTGATAGAGACTACTGTATGTTGAGTTTTTGTATAGAGGAACAGTTCCTCTACCAATGACCCATGTCTGTTAATTAAAAAGTTATGCCCACTTTTGCATTATTTTTGGTACAGCCCTTGTACATCTAACCACGAAGTAATTGATTAAGTGTCTTGTCCAAAATAAACTAGAGATTTTCTAAACATGCCATGGGGCAAGAACTTCAAATCATTCACTTGTCTGATGGCATGTTTAGAAAATCTCTAGTTCATTTTGGACCCGACACTAAATCTAGTACAATTACTTTGTGGGTAGTGTAATGCAACATTTTCATTTCCTGCACTGTTTTTTTTTATTTTTTATGAACAGCACAAAAAAAAAAAGGTTTTAAACGTGAAGTATTCTTGAGCTCTCAGTCTCACTTTTCACAGGGATTATATTCTAAACTGACAGCATAAGCGAAAATCTCATGGGAAGGGGAAGTTGCAACATAGCATTTGTTCTTATCATTGTTTTTCATAGCTGTAGATAGAGAGGCTAGCAAGTAGAGTGTACATGTTATATAAGCCACCATTTAAATTCTGCTGTCAAAGCTTAACCTCATGGCATAGTAATGAACTTATAGTTATTGGAAATAAGCATGATGAGTGATGAAATATTACTTACGTGTCTTTTTATTGTTTGAGACAATGCTGGAGATGCCATTTTCGAGTCCTGTAGGGCTACATAGAATAAGAAATTAAGGCAGTCTTTTTATTAGATGCTACATAATCAAAATAATAATAATAATAATAATAATAATAGCAATAGTAGGATAAAAGCGTACTTGTTAACTGATGCACATGAAACCATAACCTTTTTCTTTTCCTGCTTCCTCCTGCACAATGTTTTATTTTGAGGATCCTTCTTTGGCCGGCCTCGACCCCGTTTTGTTGCTCCAGGGTTAAAAGTCTTACAAAACTGTCTACCAGAAAGATCAAGCCTGTCTAGTTTAACAAAAGGCTGTTTAATCATGTGCAGGCCAGCCGACCCCGTTTCTTCCTTTTGCTTCTTTGCCGTTCTCTGCTCTTCTTGACGAGTTGGTGATTCCTCCTCCTGTGTGTCCACAACACTGAATTTGACATACTCTTGCTTTTCAGATCTTTCTAAATCCAAATCGGTGTCCATCGTGTGCAAGTCCAGAGATTTGATTTCTTTATAAACATGATCAGTGGAATTTTGTGCGTCTACTGGATCACATCCTTTGGTCTCCTGTGCATCATACTGTGTAGCAGTGTTTTCAGGAGATGTGCTCATGTCCAGGTTATTTTCAATGTATTGGGTGATGACCACCGATTCTACCTGGACCTCTTGGCAATATGATGGGACGTAGTCAAGCACCGACTCAGACTGGGTGTCCAGGGTTGGTTGTTCCCCTATAAGAATTTGCACTAATCGAGGATTATTGAGACAGGACAGTATGCAATCATCAGGAACAGTGGACGATATCTGTGTGGCTTCTGAAAAAAGGAATGAAATATATATTTTAAACGTGGAATAAAAACTCTAACAATTTTTTTTCTACTGACAGTGTATCGAGTTTTGACCAAATGAAGAGAAAAGCTCAGTTTTGGAACATCACATAAAAAAACAAAAAAAACAATAACCTTTTATTTCTAATCCAGGTTTTCTTTGGAGTTGAAGCACATTTCTTATTTGTTGAGGTTGTGAGAGAGACTGAACACATTCCTCCATGATGGTAGGTGCAGTGCTGAGCATATGTGCAGCCTGTGGGCAAAAGAAACAACAACTGAAAAAGGAATGAATAATCAATGCTATAATTGAAACTGCACTCAGCTTTTCAATCAAATTGGCTTTGCTCAGCCCTGTGGGCTGTACACAGTTCACCTGGCGTGCACACTGCTACTCTCACTTTATCATCATTGTCTCGATTCAAATTCCAAGGAGTCAGGATACACACTTGAACAATGGTCAGTGTGTGACTTCCTATTCATTTATTATCTAACATGTAATCATACTCCAGGAAAAATATAGCACATCCCATTCCTAAGCTATGACTAGTTGGCTATAAATGCAATCGGTATAGATTAGGAATTCATGTCTTTGTATCGTAGGTACCCTGTGTTTTCTAGTGCAAACTTTCATATGGATTTTTTTTTTTTTTATCTTAATTTGAGGGCTTTAATACTGAGTCGTTATAGAAACAGTTCTGATTTTCAAATATCAGTTTTCCAACACAAATTTTTGGCAGAAAAAAGCACCATATTAAATAAGTAACCACTTTGCATGCAAAGCCTGTATGTGGTTCTGCAGGATGCTCAGTAAACATTAGTAGCTACTTTCCTTATTACACTACACAAATTGTTCCTGACACTAAAGGATCCTTAAATTGTTGTCAAAACAAATACTGACACAGTTTCATTAAATCACTGTTTAACTACTCATTTATTTGCATTTGCCTGATACTTTTGCACAGTACTGTGTATGATTCCATGAAGATAATGTGTATGATGTTAATTATTATAATAAATAATTCTTTATCTCTCACGTGTACCTTGCAGCACAGTGAATTATTATTATTTTTTGGCATACCCAGTTAGGAAGCTGGAAGTTAGGAAGTTTGGACTGATCGGAACTGAATCACATGAACAGTAAAACATGTTGTTAATAATAATAACAATAATAATAAATGTAACGGCATGTGATGACAACTGTAATAAAATAACAAAAAAAATAATTTACTGCAGATGTGATTTAATTTTGTCTAAATGCTTTATTAGCACTGACCAGGACACACGCTGCTCAGACAAAACCGATCATGCTCATGTACATCTCTAAGCCACATAAGCGCTCCGTGTCAAAATGGAAGTATGGATTTTCTCTCGCTTGTTTCATCAGCAAAGAATAAAGACATAAATAGAAACCATTTGATACTACAGTACTATGATACTGTCTTCATACCTCCTCTATGGTAGGCTGTGGGATTGCATTTTCTAGTCTAGACAGGAACAGCCACATCAGCTTCTGCAATGCTGTATTGAACTTGACTCCATACTGCAAGGGATATACATCCTTCAAACAGAAATAGACTATTGAAGACATTTTCACATTTCATTCACATATCGGACAAATATGACAAATGCTAAGATGATGCATGTCTGACCTTAAAGAAGACAGTTCTCTCAGCAGGGTCCTTCATTAAAATTTGCACAAGAGCCACAAAGTTCGCTCCGGATTCTTCCACATGTGCATCATCTGACTGTAACAAAGGAAGTAAAAGATGACAAAACAAACAACCTCAAACCTAGATTCAAAGTAAAAGCTTACACAGTGCTAAAGTTGTAACTAGATCTATCATAAGACAGAGGAAGCAGACTTTAGACACAAAACATATCTGACAATATTTTAGACTGACTATACTTTGTATATGTGTAACATGGTGTAAAGTCTTAAAACTACAGTTTTACCTAAAAAAAACATATAACAAGTGTGATTTCACACAAGGTTAGAAAAAGGACAGACATGGTGGCTGAATAAAAGATGCCTGACCTCCAGTCCCTTGTGAATTGCAACAAGGGTCTCGATCCGCTGTAAATGGGCCTGAACTGTATCTGGATCAGCCGGAGTCTCCTTGCCACATAACTCCAGAGCAAGCTGGAAAGAGACCAAGTATTTAAATTGATTTCACATCATGGTGTTGATTAATTGGATTTAGATCTAGCAGCAGCACCAGCTGTACAAACCACAGGAGTCTATTAGAAGTATTTTTTTTCTTTTGGATGAGGTCTTCAGTGTCAGTGCATTGTAAAAGTCAGGAATAAAACTGTAACTTCAAGCTTAACAACGTGAGAAAAATCTACATGGTGTTCACATGGTGTTCATATCAATGTTCACATTTCAAATCAAATCATATTCCAGTACAAGGTTTTATACCAGATCATCAGCCTCTCCAACCAGCAATTACCATTACTAATATCCTCTAAATAATTTTGTCATCCCTTGGATGCCCCCTATTGGCCAGGGGTGGCAAGCAGATACCTGCCTTGTCTGTTGACAAGCAACACCACTGCATGTCAAACATGAAGGTGGATAGGATTAACAGCAGAAGGCCGATTTGACTTGCACTCCTGTCAGCCGAGAACACAAATCTGTAGCATCATTAGCAAGAGTTCGAAGACGATCCTGTGTTTTTTCCAATCTTCATCCGTACAATTCATTTCAGGGCAGGGGTAGTTCAGTGATTAAATTGTTGGACTGCTGATAAGGAGGTCACTGGTTTGAGCCTCGATGCTGCCGGGCTGCCACTGTTTCATCCTTGAGTAAGGTCCTTCAGCCCTAAGTGTTTAGTTACCAAGCTGGTAACCCTACCATAAGTAACTGCCAGAGAAATTATAGATATACACTATATGGACAAAAGTATTTGGCCAAAATTGTTAATTATTGAATTCAGGTGTTTCAATCAGGCCTGTTATCCCGAGTGAAGAGCAATCTTAATGCTTTAGCATAACAAGACTTCTTGGATGATACAATGCTTCCAACTTTGTGGTAACAGTTTGGGGAAGGGCCTATTCTACTCCGAAATGACTGTGCCCCAATGCACAAAGAAAGCAATATAAAGACATGGTTTGATGAGTTTGGTGTGGAAAAACTTGGCTGGCCCTAACACAGAGCCCTGACTGCACCGTTGGGATGAACTGGAACAGAGATTACAAGCCAGGCCTTCTCGTCCAGCTTCGGCACCTAACTTCATAAATTCTATACAGAATGAATGGGCATGAATTTCCACAGAAACTCTCCAAAATCATGTGGACGGCCTTCCAAGACGACTGGAAGCTGTAATAGCTGCGAAAGGTGGACCAACTCCAAGTTGAAATATATGTATTTGTTATTGCAGGTTTGCTTAATTACATTTGTCAATATAGAATATCTCCATGGTGGGGTGTATGCGTTGCCTGATGTGCCGGGTGGCACATACTGAGGACGGACCCCTTCACCTTCCTTCACAATCAATTTCTGTGAGCTCTAGTCTCAGACCAAATGAAAAGATGAACAAACATTAGGATACAGAAAAGGATAAATTTAGCATTACTAGGCACGTCTCTTGAGTACGATGCAGTATTGATTTCCTCACCCTTGCCCTGAGACCCATGGTGAGCTGAGTCTTGTGTCTGTAGCTCAGCAGATCAGGGACAGTGTCTGTGATGAGTGAGACAAACTCCTCCAGCATGCCGTAGTGTGTCACTGCTTCCTGCTGGACCAGGTGCCACATGGCAGCAGAGAGCAGTCTGACAGGAGACAGCAGACTGCGCAGGAACAACATACTCCCTGAACACAGGACAAAAGTGGAGACTTTCAACACTCACTGCTATGGGGATTAGCTCATGTTGATAATGATAAAACCTATAAATAAAACACAACTTATGTACCTTCTTCTGAAGGCTGCATCTTTAATCCTGTGTGTTAATGTAACCCCATATCCAGCTGCTGAAAACCTCTCACAAAGCAGTGAGGAATGACAGTTGCGCACTCTCCAATGTTTCCCTTAGTGTTTATGACATGCGCATCCGTTTCAATCTTCTATGTTGGTGTGGGTTTCAGACTGTTCTCAGCGCACGGCGCCCCCTGCAGGTGTGGAGCAAAATGACAGTCTGCAGCACTGGAATCATTACAAGTCTTCATAAATAGTGAACATTTACACTTTTTAAATTTAAAAAAGCTAAATCTATTCCATATTCTCTCACACCTTGTTTATATATTAATTTTTTTATCTTCCTCAGATAGCCTATAAAAATACCTTTAACAAAGAAATGACATTTAAATTGTTTCCATTTAAAAAAAAAAAATCAACTTGCAGTAACAATTTATCATGTGGCAATAACTTATTGATCTAAGACATTGGCTTAATGGTTAGCACTGTGGCTTCGCACTTCGAGGGTTCCGGGTTCAATTCCTGCCTCTGGGTCTGTGTGCAAGTTGCATGTTCTCTCAGTGGGTTTTCTCCAGGTGTTCCGATTTCCTCCCACAGTCCAAAGACATGCAGGTTAGGCTGATTGACTTTCACAAATTGCCCGTGTTGTGTGTGCTCTGTCCTAAGGCTCCAGGCCCCAATTAACCAGAATAAACGATAAAGCACTATAGATGACGAGCTAAGCCTTCGCATGAAAACCTTTGCTCTCTCTTCCTTCCACTTCTCTTTCTACACATCAGACTTCAAGCCCAACACAAACAGCTGTCACTTCCAACAGTTATCCGATTATATAACCAATCTTGGATAAGTATCAAACACACAAACACGGATATACAGTAGGAAGGTCACCAACTTATGAGAATGTAACCATTTGCACTTAAACATTAATAAAACAAAAATGCTAATAGACTTCTGGAGGAAACCCTCTCTCATAACTCCGGTAAACATTCAGGGTCTGGATATTGAGATAGTTAACAGATTTAAATACCAGGGTTTTTACCCAAACAATAAATACCTATTCCAACAACATTATTAACATTATTTATATGATTAAAATATTTCTCTAAAATATTTTTCTGTGTATAGTCAATTTTTGTTCTATTCTGTATTTTACATTACAGTATGTATGAATGCATGTTATTCCTACCTCCATTTTTCTACCTCTGTTTGTGAGCTGGTGTATCAAGTGAATTTCCCCACGGTGGGATAAATAAAGTTTATCTTATCTTAAGACCACGAGGGTTGGTTGTGTTTACAGTACATTGACACTGCTGATTTCCGAAGGGTATTTGGAACATGAAGGCTTTCAAAGCTTTATTTGAACAGTTAATTCACTGTGAGGTTAGAAGGTGACTCATGTGAGAACAAGATAACATTTTTTTTTTGCCTTGCAAGCGCAACACTTTTGAGGACTTTAGGGTCTCCATATGGTCAGGATGCAATTGACAGCAAAATATTGCTTATGAATCTTAACAAATTGAAAAGGGCATGAGAGAGCAAAGACATTGCAATTGAAGTTTAAACCGAAACCAAATTTCCTACTTGATTCAAAAAATCTAAAACTTCCACAGACAATGCCAAAGTTTGGCAGTAATATTCTGTTTTATTTTCTAACAAGCACTTGTAATCACAGCTGTGCTAATGCGGAAATTAGGTACAACAGCACTGGCAAGGGTGGAACTGCATTCATAAAACTGTTCCATGAACAGAAAATGAATATTGGTGGAGAATTTAGACAAAATTTGTTTTTTATCAGCTAAAATAATTCCCAATGGGTTAATTCCCATTCGCGCAGCTGAAAGTTGCCGTGTGTTGCTATGCTGATGACCTATAGTAACAATTTCAACATAATGCATTACTACCATTCTGTAAAAAGAGAGACCCCAGGTCCACAGAGAGACAGCAACAGTACATTCTGGTCCATCTAAAAATAAATGGAAGTGAATCATGTGAATGTCCATACTTTCATACTACCCTGATTTACTCCAACATTCCAAAGACACACATGTTCCCAAATTATTACCCATAGTGTGTGAATGAGTGTGTGTGGTGTGTGCCCTGCGATGAATTAGCATCCCGTACCCCGCCTCAGGCCCTAAGTATCCTGGGATAGGCACCAGGCCCCAAGAGATTCTGTAAACCAGGATAACTGGTATAGAAGATGAATAAATGAATTTAAATAGTTAAATAGTGTGTAAAGTTCATCATCTTTATTTAAATAAGCTTACAGTATACTTCATCTAGTCCATGTAGTACATGTAGTTCATCTAGTACATGTTAATCTCTGGCTCATGCACGCGCACACACAAACATATACATACAAAAATAAACAGTATATAATTAACAGCTTCATCTCCCACACAGGTATTCATTATCCAACAAGAAGCAAAAGTCATTTTTTGGCGTGAGGTCTTGTCTCAAAAAACCTGTTGCAGCACACTCCACCTCCGCCCTCGGCTTCATTCGCCATGTTATCTTGTGGCTATGTCCGAAACCACACCCCATATTCACTATATAGTGCGCTGCATGCGGAGTCCGCCATTTTGTAGTCGAATCACAAATTCCGCTCCCTACGTTAGGTAGTGTGCTACTTGGTGCCCCAAGGCGCATGCGCAGTACCAGCAACAATCCACTGCAAACCAACGACAGCTAGTAAACCAGAACACTGAAGCAGAAATCCAGCGGTAGTTTCTGAACATCACGATGGGTATGAGTTACTAATTTCTTCGATGAGTTATATTTGTGATGGATATGATGGCTTTGTAAGTAGGACGTTTCTAAATCAAGTACTGCGTTAGTAGCACACTTGACGGCCAGTTAGCTAGCATGAGATCTACTGCGACTCACTGGAGCAGTGTTTGGTGAAGTACATGATCGTTCCGCTGTGCTGATGCTGAACGACGGAGCAGATGTAAACTAGCTTGTGTATTATTTGAGAAATAATCACAAAATATACGCTAGCGAACAATCATAAGCCTTGGATACAGCATCTTTCTAGTTTCCTGTAGTAACAGACAGATGACCAGAGCGCGCTTCGAGGCTCTTCTCCAATCTTTCGTTACTAAAATCACTTTGTCGGTGGATCTTTTGGCGGTCAAACCTAAACAGTAGTGTCCCTTGCAGTGAAGGCGAAGTGGCGAGGGAATGGTTTGAGACGGGGCCTACTTGTTAATAAATGTTATGATCTTATTGTTTTAGCACAGTTTACTTTGTTAGTTTGAGTTAACTTTTTCCCCACTAGTCTGACATACTATTATATAATATGCATTAGCACATAACAATTAGTTTTCTTCTTTTTTTAAACCGACGTTATTAGTTCTCACCCGTTTTCTGACAAGTCCCTCCTCCTCGCTCGAGTTGAGCTGCCGTCTTTAATTGTGATTGGTTCGTAGAGTTTCCTCTCCCGGTGAGAATGAGTGTTTTGGCCAATCGTAACGCGTTTCCAAATTACAGGTAGGAACTACGTTGAAACTATACCGCGCACGCGCATTTATGGTCTACGACCGACCCTTTTTTTTAGCAGAAAGTCCAAAGAAATTATTATTGAAACACATAATGAGTGTATGTATATTTTTTTATTTGCTCAAGCGTATATGTATTATTTACATAACTTTTTAAAAAGTAATTTATTTGTACTGTAAAACTGTCAAATGCTGCTTGTGTGCGGCAGTTTGCCGCCCACGGCCAGTTCGTGATTATGTATTTTATCCGTTTTAAAATGTATTCCAGAAACCTCATGTGGCAAACAATACGGATATTTAAACTTGCATTAAAATGCAAGGATATCATCATGATGATTATGTTCAGAGCTAACCTGTTAAATCTGCCATCCGGTAACGGCAGTTATCCCGCCGCCCGGTGTTGTCCAATCGGCGAGCTGCTCCTTAATATGAACTTGTAGTTCATCCAATCATCAATCAGTAGGCGGGCCTTTCGAGTTAGGCGCGTGATATAACCCAGTTTTAGTTCAGTACAAGAACTCACAAAACCCCATCAGCAATAACTATAGTGAAACACATTTTCAGGAAAAGGCAGTGGTTACCAAGTACTCTCTGTGTAGCTTAATTAAATGTGTTGTATTATTGTTACCTTATCTTTCATAGAACGCTAGCAGCTGACCTCTCGAAGGTCATAAATGTTTTCCTAACTGGGTGTGTTATCTTAAGCTAATCTCACCAGCTAACCTAGAGAGATGTTAAGTCAAATTTCTGGGAATGACATAGCAAGCCGTATGGTGATGTTTGTGCTTGCAGTGACCAATATTAGAGCACCAACATGGATAAACTAACGTTCCCTTCCATTTATATCAATACCCTTATTATTTTCTTTTCTCCTTAGGTTCTGTCCCACCGATTTCCTCGCTGCGCTTACTGGTTCCACCTCTACGGCTGATGTCAGCCTTTATGTGGAAAATCGCCCAACAGCAACACCTTGAGCATTATGGAAAACTAGAAGAATTTGTCTCTTTGGTTACGAGGCTTGTCCCGGAGGTCTTGACCAGCAGACAAAAAGCTACGCTTGTAATGGGGCTCAGAGCAAAGGTGAGCAGAGAAGGAGACAGTAAGAGTGTAGATCGTTTCTCAGGTCTTTGAGAAGAGACTTATGTTCTATGTACTGTTTTAATGCCACCCTCAGATGATCCTTGAGATGTGCCGAGGTGAACTGCCAGCAGACCTCGAGACAGTGAAGTCGCATATACAGAGGATTCAGTCCTCTCATTCATCAAAGGTAAGAAGATAAAAAGAAGACAAAATATTTTGGTTGTAGGTTAGTATTTGTGATGACAAATTTGCTTGACAATGCTGTACTAGTTCTGCTCATTTTAATAGAAAAAACGTGTGTTCTCAGGGAATTGATACAGAGGCAGACATTTTGCAGGCAAACCTTCTGACACTCGTACTGGGTCTGCTGGAGGATCCTGCAAAAAAGGAATACTTCTTTCAGGTCAGTGCATGTCACATTGTCAGACACAGAACAGTCAAAGAAATAGTTTGTATGCCGAAACAAATGGGAAATCTTGTAGCCAGGACATGTTTAGGGTTTGAAGTTTACCTCTTTAGTAGACCATCAGCATGTTGAAAAAGAACACCAAAATCTTAATTTGCTGCTTAATTTGAGTTAATAATGTGATTTTTTTTGTTTTTTTTTGCATGAAACATGATGAATCAGAGTGATCAAAATGTTATTGTTTCCATAACCATGTTAACTCCTGAAGGAAATAGAGGGTCATAAATGAATAAACAAGAGCTTAATGTTTTTATTGCTTTGTCCTACGATAATAAAAAAAAAAAGGCTGAATAGTGCATATGAATGTAGATTATTTTTATTTCTCCATGTGTCTTAATATTTGGTAGACTAGCCTGAGGAACAGTCGTAAAGTAAGATAAATCTGAGAGTCGAATTTAGGCTGTAAATCATATGCTAATACTGGAAACTGCTACAAGGCACACAGTGAGCTGTTGGAGTACAAACTTCATATAGAGACAGGATGTAGTAAAAGCGTTTGTTTTTATTTGTAGATTATAATGGCTTATGTTCTGCAGTGTGATTCAGTGGGTCTTCATGTACATATTCACTTACTCATGTATATTTGAAAGTAAAACACTCACACTGGTGTGTTCTGATGTGCACATACTACTTTCAGTCTAGTTACACAACATAGACAACTGTCTATGTCTACTGTCTATTGTACTGGTCCATGTAAAGTAAACAAGCTAATTTATTGGCAGTCACAGACACTCTGACCCTGAGTCTATTAGCTCATTTTCATGAGTCATTTTACTGAATCATAATATGTGTGTTCTAGGAGGTGTTCCCACAAGAGTATGGTCCAGAATTTGACCAAGCACTGCAAGTCCTGGTCGGCCATTTTCTTTCGAGACTGGAACAGCTGCTGCCAGTACCCAGCTTCAAACAGGTAGGACCAGGAACATCGGCTACACGAAAGTTTCACCCAAGCTTTCATGCTTCAATTGTGTGAAACCTACTTGATTGATTGATTGTTTTTTGTCCAGACTTCATCATGGCTCAGCGCCTGCCCCTGGGAGTGGAATGAGTACCTGGGGTCTGTTTGCAGGACGGAGAGCTTATTACCTTTAATGCAAACTGGTATTTGTGGAACATTGGATGATAATGGTAAGGTCTATTCAGTGACTTCTAACAGACGTTCCAAATACAAACTTTTCATTTGTTCTTCTTTATTGTCTACAAGAGTTTTACTGATTTGTTTGTGTATGTATTATGATCATTGTAGCGCTCCCGTCGATTGTCGAAGACCGAATCCTCTCCTCGCTGTCCCTTACTGACATGGTGATAACCACCCAACCGCAGCCAACCTCCGAGGCCCAGGATGAGGACATGGAGTGTGCACCAGACGACGGTGTCCAGGATGAAGACATAAGTTCAAGTCTCGATGGAGCCGTAGCTACAGAGTACATAAGAGCCAACGCTGGAGCAATGGAGGAAGATTCAGAGAGGCAGACCTTTGAGAGAGAGATCAAGGAGGCAATTAAACATTTGGAAAAGGAGAGCGACATGTCCGCTGAGGTCGTTGCGAGTCTGCAGAGCACAGGGATGCCAGGGGTTGACTCTGAATTGAAAACTACTGATGTAGCAGGAAGTGCCATGGCTGAAGCAGTACCTGCAGAAGAAGATATCGCAACTGATCAGCAAACCGTCATACCCAGAGTTGCGCATACAAAGATCACTCAACCGCTGGAGGTTTCACAGTCTGCAGCAAACCGAGGGAGTGACGAGGAAGTAACTGAGCAGTGTGATCCACAGCAGTAAGTCACTAAATCACTAAACCAGTTGTTGTATTAAATATAATTTCGTGATCACTTTTGAGTCTAATGTTGTTTATTTTATTTTTCGTTTTTATAGGACTGTCCTGGATGAAGCAGCTCAGGAAGGTGGGTGCAATAACAGTTTTTCTTTTATTATTATTATTTATTTGACTGTTTTACCCCCTCAAATTTCTCAAGTCTCAAAACTCAGCTTGACATTAAGTGCACAGGTTGCGAGCATACAGGCACATGTGGTTTATATTGTGTGTGCCTGGGGTGGCTAACGTGCGAACATTTTGACCAATTAGCACTTGTGGTGTTTTGAGACTGGTATGACCACGTGTAATGAGTGTGTCCGAGACTAATTCACTAATGAGTTTGGAGAAAAAGGCTGATCAGTGGCTTTTAACATGCACGACTTTCGTTACTTTAACGCCATAAATTGCATTTCTGCACACCTTAGAAGATTCTGCACTCAGTACAGAGTTGTTTATATCTGAGGCTGATAACTTCACGGCCAATCAGAATGCAAAAAAGCCAGTTCTGGTCACTAGCTGATCAACCTGTTCATCTTTATTATAAATGTAAAAATCGGAAAAATGTAATTCATAAAATGAAAATATCATATCTGTACATTTTCTTTCTTCTTCATCTATATTGTATTAGTTTGCCAGTTTTACCTCAGGATTGTGTGTGTGGTCAAAGCTAATTAAGCTGTTCTGTTCTAAGCACTGCCTTGTGTTTTTCAGAGGACCCTGCTGAAGCATCAGAATCGGTGTCTCCCAGCAATCCCCTGCCAGTCGAATCCCCAAAGACTCCTTTAAAGAGTTCTTACGTCCTTGGCAGGCTTTTACACAAATGTCTGAAATGTGGCAAGCGTTTTGCGTATCGCTCAGAGCTTAATAAACATCAGGAGAGTCACAAACCCGCAGCGTCCATCAAGTGTTGTGAATGTGGGCAGATTTTCAGAGATTCAAAACTGCTGTCTCTGCACCGACAGAGAGGCTGTCGCATGAGGACGTACAAATGCATCAAGTGTGGGGCAGCCTTCAGGTCTCTGTCAAACTGGTACAAACACCAGCAGGCTCACAAAGTGGTCTGCACACACAAATGCCCCGAGTGTGGGAAGGTGTTCCGAAGCCTCACCGGGTTGGTGGCTCACAGACGAGAGCACATGGGTCCTGCGGTAAACGGCGTTTACACCTGTGACAAATGTGACATGACTTTTGGCTCATATCGAGGCAGGGTACTGCACCAACGGGTCCATACTGATAAATCCAAGCAGCCTTCTCGAAAGGAGCGTGAACCGGGGAAGTGCCGCTTCTGCGACGAGTCGTTCGCCCTGCTCAGCGATTTGAGAGTGCACCTGAAAACTCACCCCGAGTACCGACCGCATCAGTGCGACCAGTGCGGGAAGTGCTTTGCTCTGCACCACAGCCTGCTCGCACATCTCTCAAACCACACTGGAGACAAGCCGTACCTCTGCACGCAGTGTGGCAAGCGCTTCTTCAGCAAGGTCCAGCTGAAATCGCACATGAGGTGTCACTCGGGCGAGAGGCCGCACATGTGCCCTCACTGCGGGAAGTGCTTCTCACTGCTGGGTAACCTGAACATCCACGTACGGATCCATACCGGCGAGAAGCCCTACTTGTGCCGCCACTGCGGGAAAGGCTTCATCTCTGCTGGAGAGCTGCAGGTGCATGAGCGCAGTCACACCGGCGAGAAGCCCTACTGCTGCAGCATCTGTGATAAAAGATTCGTGGTGTCGAGCCACCTGACGGCTCACAAGCGCGTTCACACAGGAGAGCGCCCGTACACTTGCACTCAGTGTGGCAAGACCTTCATACGGAGATACGACTGGAACAAACACATGTACACTCACTCAGGGGTGAAGCCCTTCCCCTGTACCATCTGCCAAAAGAGCTACACACGTCGCACGCACTTGAACAGACACATGCAGAGCCACGGTGCAGGACATTAGTAACACCAATCTAAATCTGACCAGAGTGGAAACTGGTTAATGTACATAAGGACATGCTTTAAATAAGGACATTCCAGTGCAAAGTTTCAAAAGCACATTGCTCATATGTTTTGTTTGACCAAATGCAGATATAATTAATCAATAAATGTTGGCCTTCTAGTTTATCAGAGTACTGTGTATGTGTGAATATCTGTTAACAGCTAGCTCTCAGTTGAAAATCATGCAAAAACAAATCAAATTCACAAAAGTTTAGATTTTTTGGTAATTTTCATTTATGTTTCTGACCCTGGTTAAGGCATGAATTGAGTCTGTTTTGTGTGTGTGTGTGTGAGAGTGTGAGAGACAACGCTATCACTGGACCGCATCACCAACCATGTAATTTTAAATACTTTTTTCGGGAACATAGGGAACTTTTTTTCAGGGAATTGGTAACGTATATACATTTAAAACATGATTTAATCTTGTTCTTTAATCTTTAATCATTTTTACTTTTAGTTCTTCAGTTAATATTTTTAACTTTTTATTTAGATTTCAGTTTGATTTAATGTTCATCTGCTGCTTTTAAATGCTAATATATAAAAAATCTAATATAGATTTTTGTAGGGGAAAAAATGATCAATGATTGTTATTTCTGAATCTTTCTTATTTAGACTGAAAATTTTGCCAGCGTGGACAAGACAAATAATCTTAGAGATTTAAAACAGACTAAGATTTTAAATACTGATTTCCCAAGCCATGTTAAAAATGGCAAAACTTTGAATAATAAAATTAATAATAACTGATTAGTTTTGAACTTAGTTTAATCCTTGTTTTTGCAATTGTCCAAATTTCAGATTTTGTAATATGTCCAGCAACAGAACATTTAAAAATACATGAATTACAAAAGACTACATTGTCCATATTTCCAAATTCCTCTGCACTTCAGTCTAAACAAAAATGTCCATCCTTAACCATGACCTATTTTAAATCCATATTAACAGCAGCTCAGAATAGTGACTTTAGAACTTTACCTCATTGTATAATTATTTCTTTGGCTCATGAGATTTGAAACAATCCAGTTCAGTAAGCAGACAGTTGTACATTGCCTGGTCAAAAAATGTCACCATTTAGATTTCAGTGAGCAAATACTTACTGTATAAGAATTTGATTAGGTAATAACTGCTGTGATATGTTTGAGATGGAAACAATTCTTATAACTGATACAGTGAGTAAGTAGCATCATATTTCTTAAACAGCTATGTTGGAAGACAAGTCCATGGTCCTGGAAAATATGTTATTGTGTCAAATTATAGTGAAGGGTCAAATTATTGGCCCTGCATCAAGAAAACAACTGAGGAGTTGACTTAAATTACTAGAACATGGTTAAGAACATGTAAGAGCAATGCTGAACCATCAACTTTAATGAAGAAATCTGGTAAGAAAAAAAAAACACAAACATGGATAATGATAATTGAAGATCACCTAAACATCTATGTTTAATAGTGAAAGTAAGAGCATTACCACATGCAGAATGTGACCCGAATTCACAGGATTGGGACTTAATAGCTTTGTGAAAATAAGAATTTGTCTAATTTGCTAGGCAGCACTTCTTTATCTTTGGAATATTGAGAAAAGGTCATGTGGTCTGATGAGTCCAGATTTACCCTATTTAAGAGTGATGGGTACATCAGGGAAAGGCGGGAAGCCCACTGTAAATGCCTCCGAATTCAGCTCTAGGTTCAGCAACATTATGTGAAATTAATTCAGTAGATGACCAGAATGTAATGAATGGATTAATGGATTTTTCTTCCCTAATGGCTTGGGCATATTCCATGACAACAATGCCAAGATTGGTCAGGCTCAAACTGTGAACGATTGGTTCTGGGAGCACCAGGAATTATTTTTGCACGTTAATCGGCCACCACTGAAAGACGTTGGGATGTGCTGGAGGAGAGCTGTTTGACTCTTCCATTGTCAATACATGGTATTGAACAAAAAGTAATGCAATTCTGGAAGGTAATAAATGTTTTCTAATTGACTAAGGTTGTTGCAACAGTACCGTAGAGAATGCATGCTGTAATCCAAGCTAAAGTGTAGTTAGTGAAAAGATTCATAGTTAAGCTGGTCTCAGGTCTTCTGAGAGTTGTTTGCCAAGAGGTGCCATGTTGAACTTTCAGTGGCCAGGTTGAGAGAGTGTAAGAGCATTTATACCAAATTGAACTCACCTGCTATCTGGTCACACCTGAGACAGTGTAACACTAACGAGTCACATGATAAAGGGGAAGGAAAATGACTAATTGTGCTCAATTTGTACATTTACACTTAGGGGTGTACTCACTTTTGTTGCCAGGGGTTCATCCATTATTGGCTGTATTTTAGTTATTTTGAGGGGACAATAAATTTACACTGCTATACAAACTTTACACTGACTACTTTTCATTGTGTCAAAGAGTCATTTATACAGTGTTGTCCTATGAAAAGATATAACTAAATATTTGCAGAGATGTGAGGGGTGTACTCACTTTTGTGACATACTGTATGTTTTTTGGTCTTTCCTATAGGCACACCTTTAAGCAAGTGTTCATTATTTACTTTGCTTTCATGTATTACTTAAGGGGACGAGTTGCCAGCTCGACGCCTGGTTGTCATTTGCACATGATGGGCAATTTGGAAACGCCAATTAACCTAACCTGCATGTCTTTAGACTGTGGGAGGAAACTAGAGTACCTGGAGGAAACCCACCAAGGACAGTGGTGATGATTCTGAATGAAGATCAATGTGTTTGATATCACAATATACTTTATACTAGATAAAAGGATCAGCCATAACACTATGACAACCCACATTATATTGTATAGGTCCCCCTTTTTGCAACCGAAACAGCATTGACCCATGTGTTCTGACACCTTTTTACTGGACCAATATTACACTTTTCAGCAATTAGAGCTTGAATAGCTTCCCATGTGCATCAGTGAGCCTTGGTCGCCCATGACCCTGTCCCTGGTTCAGTGCTTTTCCTTCCTTGAATCACTTTTGGTATGTCCTGACAACTGCAGTCTGGGAACATCCTACAAGACTGTAATATTGGAGTTGCTGGGTCAGGGTTGTGGGTGGCCAAGGCTTACTGAAGCACATGGGAAGCGAAGGCTGGCCCGTGTAATCCGATCCAATAGAAGCGCTAGTGTAAATCAAATTGATGAAAAGGTTAATTCTTGTTGTGATTCGTGTCAGAACACAGTGCATCACTGTTATGGTGGCAAAAGGGGAACTGATCCTGTATTAGGCAGGTAGTCACAATGTTATGGCTGAATAATGTACAGTACAAGAAGCGAGGGGTTTGAAGGCGAGCGTGGCCGTGTCCGTCTCCAGATCACTAGGTGGCGGTAATGTAGGCTTAAGCTAGTTTGAGTTACATGCGGTGGGGAAAAGGAAGCGCAACCGAAGGCGTAGTTAAGCGCTAAATCTTACAGTGATTAAAGTTTAGACAGCAGCTATCTATATACACTGATAAGGACACCATGGGTATGCACGGATACACACCGCACTTATTACCTACTGAATTATTCTGCCTGCGTCGCGTAAATATGAAATAACCTCCGGTTTATTTCTTTACGGTCTGGTTAGCTAGCACAACAACAGCAACAGAGAAGTTTGGCTAGCGTTCAGATAGATATATTACTCACACATGATACTGTTCTGAACGTATAATTGAGAGGCTTCGCAGCGTGTTTCTGATGTTTACAAGAAAAAAATGTCGCCTTATTCATTTCGGCAACTTATTAACACTGGCTCTACTGAAAACACCGGGATGCTTTATGACGGCGCACTTTGGCAATGAAAGTTTAACGGACATGAATTTTATTTTGTGTAATAAAATGTCCCAAACGAAATGCTATGTTTATTAAATCCAAAGATGCAGAATTGTAACTAATCTTATACCTGTAACTTTATCATTCTGTGTGTAGCTATAGACTGGTGAGAGTTGTTTTACGCTGTACATGAATGGTGTTAGGCTGGTCTAAATGTCGTTGGTCTGGACTAGTTGATGTTAGGCTGGTCTGTTAAACTCATTCAGTATTTACACTTCTTTTGAGACATGTACACACGTGGACAAAATTGTTGGTACCCTTCGGTCAATGAAAGAAAAACTCACAATGGTCACAGAAATAACTTTAATCTGACAAAAGTAATAATAAATAAGAATTCTATGAATGTTAACCAATGAAAGTCAGACATTGCTTTTCAACCATGCTTCCAACGGAATTATTTAAAAAAAAAAGTGAACTCATGGAACAGGCCTGGACAAAAATGATGGTACCCCTAACTTAATAGTTTGTTGCACAACCTTTTGAGGCAATCACTGCAATCAAACGATTCCTGTAACTGTCAATGAGACTTCTGCACCTCTCTGCAGGTATTTTGGCCCACTCCTCATGAGCAAGCTGTTCCAGTTGTTTCCGGTTTGAAGGGTGCCTTTTCCAGACGGCATGTTTCAGCTCCTTCCAAAGATGCTCAATAGGATTGAGGTCAGGGCTCATAGAAGGCCACTTTAGAATAGTCCAATGTTTTCCTCTTAGCCATTCTTGGGTGTTTTTAGCTGTGTGTTTTGGGTCATTGTCCTGTTGCAAGACCCATGACCTGCGACTGAGACCCAGCTTTCTGACACTGGGCAGCACATTTCTCTCTAGAATCCCTTGATAGTCTTGAGATTTCATTGTACCCTGCACAGATTCAAGACACCCTGTGCCAGATGCAGCAAAGCAGCCCCAGAACATAACAGAGCCTCCTCCATGTTTCACAGTAGGGACAGTGTTCTTTTCTTGATATGCTTCATTTTTCCGTCTGTGAACATAGAGCTGATGTGCCTTGGCAAAAAGTTCCATTTTTGTCTCATCTGTCCATAGGACATTCTCCCAGAAGCTTTGTGGCTTGTCAACATGTAGTTTGGCATATTCCAGTCTGGCTTTTTTATAATTTGTTTTCAACAATGGTGTCCTCCTTGGTCGTCTCTCATGTAGTCCACTTTGGCTCAAACAACGACGGATGGTGCGATCTGACACTGATGTTCCTTGAGCATGAAGTTCACCTTGGATCTCTTTAGAAGTCTTTCTGGGCTCTTTTGTTACCATTCGGATTATCCGTCTCTTTTCAATTTTCCTCCTGCGGCCACGTCCAGGGAGGTTGGCTACAGTCCCGTGGATCTTAAATTTCTGAATAATATGTGCAACTGTAGTCACAGGAACATCTAGCTGCTTGGAGATGGTCTTATAGCCTTTACCTTTAACATGCTTGTCTATAATTTTCTTTCGACTCTCCTGAGACAACTCGTTCCTTTGCTTCCTCTGGTCCATGTTGAGTGTGGTACATACCATGTCACCAAACAACACAGTGACTACCTGGAGCCCTATATATAGGCCCACTGACTAATTACAAGATTGTAGACACCTGTGATGCTAATTAGTGGACACACCTTGAATTAACATGTCCCTTTGGTCACATTATTTTCAGTATTTTCTAGGGGTACCATCATTTTTGTCCAGGCCTGTTCCATGAGTTTATTTTTTTAAATAATTCTATTGAAGCATGGTTGAAAAGCAATGTCTGACTTTCATTGGTTAACATTCACAGAATTTTTTTTAATTATTACTTTTGTCAGATTAAAATTATTTCTGTGACCATTGTGAGTTTTTCTTTCATTGACCGAAGGGTACCAACAATTTTGTCCACGTGTGTATTTCACTATATTGTTCTGTCTCTGTTAGGTCATAAGCACTCTTGCAGTTTACATAGCTTTGAATTTTGCATGGCAATATCCCTTCACACACACTGCTGTCTATATTAGGTCTTATCATTAAGTTTTGAAGCTATTTGCTTTAATGTAAATGTATGTTGTAGGTTCGCTCTCACTGTCCTCTGTGCGGTTGCTGCTGCCACCGCTGCGACTTATGTCTGCCTTCATGTGGCGAGTCATCCAGCAGCAGAATCTGGAATATTTTGACAAGCTTGAAGAGTACATCCTCCTTATCACAAGAATGGTCCCTGAGATTATGAGCGAAAGACAGAGGAGTGTGCTCATTACGGGTCTGAGAGCAAAGGTGAGATTCATCAGGTGTTTCCCAAAACTCGGATGCCTTTTTTGAATTCTTAATCTTGCTTCCTTCAGCCAGTAACTTTGAAATGAATCGAAGCAGTAGTACTTTATTGTTCTAGCACCATGTAATATGTTAATAAATCAGTTCTCTAAAGTTGGTTTAAAATGTTGATTTAGTGAGCAAGAACATCTCACCCTGTCTATATGTTTGTTTTTAAAACGTCCTCTGTTTGTTTCCTTTGCTTGCATTTTTATTTAATTTATTTGAAGTGGGCATTACAATAAATTGAGATGTGCCGATGGTCAGACTTAAAGATTAATTCTTCACATGCATATGGCAATTGGCTGCAAAATATCTTGTATCTTTTTCCCCTTTTCCACACAGATGATTCTTGAAATGTGTAAAGATGAGTTGCCAACCGACTTAAAGACTGTCAGGGCCCATCTTCAAACAGTTGAGTCTTTCAGTATGTTTAAGGTGAGAATGATCAGTGATAATTGGATAGACTTACTGAGAGAGAATGTACTGTTTCACTATGCTGCCGCCTTCTGCAATTTGTCATTTTTAAGGTTTAGCTTTTTGGCACTAAGTGTGCTTTCACATTTAGTAATTTAGTTTAATTGAATTGATCCCTTCAAAAGTATTTCCCCTTTTGTGGTGGTGGTTTGCAAATAAAAATATTAATTTCATTCACATGGTAATTTATCATGATTTATTAATGTTATATAGATGGTGTTATGTAAAATTAGGTTTGCTGTTATTAACCACTTTACATATATTCCAAAGTTCAGATGTAGCACAAGCAGTAATTAACATTAACAAGCAGTTCTTTTTTATTTGAATTTTTTTTTAAAGAGCACTGGTTTGGAGGTAGAATCGTTACAGGGCAGATTGTTAAAGCTCGTCATGAGCCTCCTTGAGGACCCAGTTAAAAAACAGCATTTCTTTCAGGTAAGACTTTCCTTAGAAATGTTACTGAGGAATATTGAAGATGAGATAAAACTTTAGAGACCAATATGCTGACTCGCTTCGTGTCATGTTTTATTCTTATTTCTCCAGGAGGTGTTCCCGCATGAGTACGGTCCTGAATTTGACAAAGCACTGCAGGTCCTTGTCGGCCATTTTCTTTCCAGACTGGAACAGTTCCTGCCTGTACCCAATTTCAAACAGGTATTCTGGGGTAACTTTTAAGTTAACTGTTTATTTTTGTTGCTTGGGTGAGAACTTTTCATGGCAAAACATCATATGAGAGTTTGAGAGTTTTTTTAAACTATTATTTGTTTGACAGCCTGAATTTTCTATATAAACCCATAAGCAATAATATTAAAACCATTGACAGGTGATGTGAATAACATTGATGCAATTGTCCCTACCAGATGAACTAGTGGGTGAGATGAACTAGTGAGCTATTAAACAGCCAGTTCTCAAAGTTGATTTGTTGGAAGCAGGAAAAATTAATCTGTGTAGAATCTGTGTCTTTAGGATACACAGTAGGAAGAGAACAATTTACGGGAGGCAGTCTGATGCTCTATTAATATCCTGCTTGCAATTCTTGAGTCCTGGCATTCATGTGGATGTTATGTTGACACAAAAGTAAACATTGTTTGACTGAGTACAGCACACTATGGCAATGGTATTCCCTAATGGCATTCGCCCCTCCGGCAGGATAACGCACCCAGAAATGCTCCAATAATTGTTCAGAAATGGTTTAAGGAACATGACTAAAAGTTGAAGTTATTCTTTCAACCTCCAAACCCTAAGCACCTGTGGGATTTGCTGGATAAACATTTTTGCTCCATGGAGGTCCCATCTCATAACTTACAGGACTTACAGGGATTGCTGCAATATTGATGTCTTGTTATCAGATACCACAGCACGTCTTTAAAGGTCTTGCACGTTCCATGCCTTGACTGATCAGAGCTATCTTTGCAGCACAAGTGGGCTCCACACCATATTAGGCAGGTGGTTTTATGGCTGATCAATGTATTGATCTGAACTGTACAGATTTGTAAACTTGTAAACTTTGGCTCCATACAACATAATAAGCATTTGAGCCAGCTGTTTAGATTTGTTACTTCACAACATGCCAGATTTGCATAGAACTGAAAAAACATGCCACTGTGCTCCTACACTATATAAAGTTCTGAGAACCGTACAGTGGTGGCAAAAAGTAGTCATGAAAAAAAAAATATATTTATTATGAAATCCTTATTCATACAGATATAGAGTCAAAAAGATGTCTTCAGTACTGTGGTGTCACTTGTACAATCCATGCCTGATTGATTGCTTCCTGACATCATGTACAGACATTTGTCAGAGAAGTTTGTAATTCACTTGAGAATTCCTGAGTTTAAGTCATTTTTGTGTATAGACGGACACCCCGGCTTCAGAAAGTAAAAGTACTGCCACGTACAGTATTTGTTCCATGCATTAACTAAACCAGCTGATTCTAATTAGCACAACTCTTCTTTCAAGATAGGTGAGAACTAATTAGTAACATCACCTGTTTTGTGCACAGGGCGAACTATAATACATGGCATATATTCTCCTAACACCTTGGCCCACCACTGTAGACTTTCCTCAACTGAAATATGTTTAATTACATGTACTGTCACAATTTTTTGGAAAAAAATCACCAATGACGTTTTTTCTTTAACACATTTTTAATCTGGTTGATGTAATTAGTAATATGTATGTAATTAGTAATAAGGACTTTTTTTGTAGAAAGTTATTAAAATATTTCTGCATCATTTTTGTCTAATATAGTTATACTTATTTTGTTGTTAAGTTTTACTTTATACATCATTTTAGTATTCTGATTCAATAAATTTGATTCATTGTAATGTTTCTGATTATTATTTTTTTTGTTTGTTTTTCAGGCAGCTCAGTGGCTAGATTCTGAACCCATAACCTGGGAGGATTTAGTACAGATGAGCTGCGATCCCACCCACTTGCTTCCCCTCCTACAAAGTGACTGTCATGGAACCTTAGATAGAAACGGTAAAATATTCTTAAAAGCAGGGATATAGCTACTGATTATGGGAAAAAAAGTCCATACTGACTTTCAGAATAGTTACATTTTTCAAATCTGACTGTACATACCAATGAAAAAAGTTTGGAAACATTTTTATTTATTTTCTACATTCTAGAGCAATACCGGATTTAAAAACAAAAAATATTAAATAACACATATGGCATAAGGTGATTAAGTAACTTGAAACAACAACTGAATGTTGTTAGTTAAGACACACATGTGAGCTGTTCTGGAATAGTTCTTGCAAGAACAATATTGTCAAGTGTATTTGCAAAACTCTTCAAGCATCATAATAAAAATGGCTCTCTTGAAGAACATCCTAGGAAAGCCAGACCAAAGCGTATTTCAGATTGAGGGGTCACTCGTGTTGCTAGTAGTTTGTTTCTTAAAGGTCTACAGTAGTGAGCACTACTGTTCTTGCTTGTTGGTGTACACTGCATCCTTGTGATGAAAATGTAAATGTTAACTTTGTAAAGCATAACTAACTAGACATAAGCAAAATAATGCACTAGACAGTGTGGAAATTAGTTGTCTTATCAGCTTATGTGTTGCACTAGCTTTAATGGAAGACCTCCTAATGTTAAGTACAGTTAAAGTTTAGTACATGAATGTAATCGTTTCTCTGCTTATGTTTTATTGCCAGAACTCCCATCTGTTGTAGAGGAAAGAATTATCTCAGCTCTGTCTCTCACGTCTTTTACTGATGGGGTAATCCCAAGTGAGCTCAATTCCGATGATCCATCTGAACCATCCGCCAGCATGGACACATCCTCCCAGACAGACCCGGATCTGATGCCTGACAGTAAGACACATGTTTTAGCCCATGAAATTGTCACTTCAGATCAGTCTCCTAGCGAGCCTACATTGGATGAGACAGAATCAGTTGCAAAAACAACACAAGGAGAAGCTGACTCAAATGAGAGAAGTTTTCATGAGACCAGGGAGGAGACAATGAAAACCTCTCAAATAGAATGTGAGGATGAAACATCTGGAGGAGATGCCGAGGAATCACCCACTGGATCTGAGGGGAAGAGTGGACAGATGCTTAAAGTGATCGTTCCAAAGCATCTGTTACCTGCAATTAAACAGATCAGTCTGCCTTCTGTTTTACTCTCACGCTGTACGAGCAGTGAACCAGTTCCACTTAAGTGAGTGGAGTTAAAAATTTGCTTTTGTGAAGACATTTGGAGTTTTCTCTGACGTATGTAAGTAACGTTATTTATGTCATGTCTGTTGCAGAGTTGTTCCAGTTTCAGATGCATCGTCTTCCCTGAATTCAAATGTTTCAGGTATGTAAAGATGCAGTTACCAGGGGGCTATCGTCAGTGGGCCGTCCAATGGGGCCATCTTCAGCAGCAGCGAGAGGTTGACAAGTAATGCAAACTCCAGCCAGAGAGAGAGGGAGAAGTAGGAGGGAATGGGGGGTGGGGGAGAGAGAGATTATTGGGTAAACATTTTAAGTGTTTAGAGTAAAGAGATTTTTGTGGTCCAGATTTAACGTATAGAGAACATGTTAAACATGATGTTTTCCTTCGTCCTCTAGAAAATACTAGAACCTTGCAGAGAAGGCGGCCGAGAGCCCACATGGAACAGCGTGCTAAGACCGGCAGCTACAAATGTGTTAAAACCCATTTTCAGACTTCTGTGCACCAGCGTAAAAGACACAGGAAGTATTCCTGCCCCAATTGCGAAGAGAGTTTTGAGTCTATGAAAGCTTGGACGAAACATCGCACAGAACACAAAGAAGAAAAGCCGCAAAGGTGTACTGACTGCGGTGAAGAATGCGCAAGCCTGCAAGCTCTAGTGTCCCATTCCAAAACCCATAACCATGTGGTGAGCGAGAGCTTGCCGACTCCTGAAAAAGTAGCACCTCCTCTGAAACTATCTCCAGGAGAGTGTAAGTTTTGTGGTGAGACATTTACTCTCATCGAGCTGAGAAACCACTTAAAAACCCATCCAGAGTTCCGACCTCACCAGTGTGACCACTGCGGGAGGTGTTTCGCTAACCTGAGCAACTTGTTGGCTCACATTTCAAACCACACAGGAGAAAAGCCTCACGTCTGTTTGAACTGCGGCAAAAAGTTCTTCAGCAAGCCGCAGCTCAAGTCCCACATGAAATCTCACTCGAAAGAGCGGCCATACTGCTGCTCTTACTGCGGGAAGTGCTTCCACACAGCTGGGAACCTTAACATCCACACAAGGATACACACAGGAGAGAAACCTTATACGTGCCTAGAGTGCGGGAAGGCATTCAGCTCGGCCGGACGTCTGCAGGTTCATCGTCGCTGCCACACCGGAGAGAAACCTTATCAGTGCGACGTGTGCGGAAGAGGATTCATTGTGTCGAGTCATCGCACGATACACATGAGGTCACACACAGGGGTGCGACCTTTCACATGCGAAATCTGCGGCAAGACCTTTTCGAGGCGTAACTGCTGGAGTGAACATATGTACAGTCACACAGACATGAAACCGTTTCCTTGCCCTGTTTGCTCAAAGAGCTTCATTCGCCGTAGCCATTTGAAAAGACACATGCAGAGCCACAGCGGTGACCAAAGCAATACTGTTTCAAAGGATGTGTAAGTGTCTACAAAATGTTGAATAACTCATAGCTATGGAGTCTGTAGGCACCTATTTATTGTGTAATTTTGAATCTGCTTTATAGAAATAAATCCTGTTATTTATTTAGAACGGTCTTGGCTCATACTTGTCTTATGGTGGGTAGAGAAAAATCTATGGTGTTTAACTGATTCACTCTCTTACAAGTTATTGTGAATGTCCCAGTGTGTTGTGTAGTTTATAAACCCCTGTAGCATCAGATATTCTGCATATATTTGAAGAATATATTGGTGTAATTTTGCAGCCAAAGTGTCCCAGCACTTCATCAGGTTTTCATTCGAGTCAAAACTCTTTTCATTTTGCGGACAATTAAATTTCTCAAGTCACATAGTCACACACACATTTAGCCCCGAGCAAACTACGGTTATCCTGAGAGCATCATTGTTGGATTCTTCAGTATTTTGTTTATTGTTATGCTCAGTCAGGTTTGCACTGTACAGTTTTTGTCCAGATATTTGTTATACACTAAAAATTGCACATCATAAAGAGTTTTTTTGGCCATCGCTGGACAGAGGAGGACAGCATGGCAGAATGTGAAACTCTCAGTGGTATCTAGTGGAAATTGTGTACAAGTCAGATTGTCCGCATGACCGTAGTCTTTAATCATTTGTCTAATGTTGGTGGATTATATGATCATACATTGCATTACACAGTCTGTTATAAAATATAAAACAATAATCATAATTAAATTGATATTGGATGTAAACTTAGGAACACATCTTACCGTTATATTGACTGGTAATGTAAAGACATTACAAACATATAAAAGCAAACACAACACAAATTAACAAATTTGATGAGAATTTTTCGTTCTCCATTTCTTTTGTTGAATTTGTTGAGGTGTAAAAAAAAAAAAGACATTTGGACATACCAAATTTGATGTAGCAGAGCATTAGCCCTTTAATCTGTCCAACTCGCTCACCTTCTCATTTGTGTGCACTGCATTAACACCAATTCAGATCAATCTTTTAAACTGGTAAATATCACCATTAGCCAGCTTTAACATCTCATTGAATTTCAAGTCTCTACCATAACTGTTTCAGATTTATCTGCAAAGGCTTTCTTTTTAAGTTTGAGCTGGCTGAATAGGGTTCTCCTGATAAGCACCATTGCAGATTAGTTTGAAATGTCCTGCTGTGTCATCAGTGTGACACGACTCATGAGAAGAACAAAAACGCAGCACCAGCCAACAAATTAGCACTGGAATCATCAATCACATCTCTAATATTTCACATTCAAATATTTTGAGCTTCATGATGGCTTCTCCTTCATAGTTGTCCTGCCGTGCAAATAATTAAAAAATAAAACACTGTCTGTGGGTTGCACATTCCAAAGGTTCATTGACCTGACCGCCTTTAGCTTTGATTACGGAGCACAATGTGGTGGTATGAAAAAGATTCCTCATGCTCCCAGAACCATACTTTTACAACTTGAATCCTGGAAAATACCCTCTTCCATAGCGGAAGAAAAAACTTCATTGATGTGATAACTATCATTCTGTACATTCAGGTCATCACCTGGCTTGATTTTGTTGCCACATAACGTTGCCAAGCTTAGACCTGACCAACTGAAGTAACCCCAGATCATGACACTGCCTCCAGAGGCTTGTGCAGTGGACACTATGCATGATGGGCGCCTCACTTTGTGTGATTCCCTTCTTATCCCGATGCACCCATCACTCTGAAATCGGATCAATCTGGACTCATCAGACCACATGACCTTTTTCCATTGCTCCAAAGTCCAATCTTTATGCTCTCTAGCAAATTTAAGTTTTCTTATGGCCTCACAACTGTTTAGACATACATCTTTAATAAGCATTTAAGTGATCTCCATTCATAGTATTTTCTGATCACATTTCTTACATTAAATTCAAGGTTCAACACAGTCCTTACAGGTTTTAATAATGTGTTGGAAAGCTCTTAAACTAATTCCCGTAATTTCTAATATCCTTAATGGTTTTCAATACTTGATGCAGGGCAATAATTGATAATGACCCTTCTGACACGATGGTACTGTTTTTGGCTCAGCAGTGTGTGTTTACTGTGCAAGCACATTAACATGACTGTCACAAGAGCGGCGACTGTTGCCCAGTGACGTCACTTCCGGACACCTTTCGCTCATCAACAGCTGGGACGTACTCCGTCGCACAGGGAAATACAGGTAACTACACGTTTATAGCCTAATGCCTTACTGACTCGTTAAACGGGGGCTGGGTAATGAATGTATGGCCGTCCTGTAAGCACAGACTAAATACTAAGATATACGAATTAGTGTCTGATGACTGCATGCTCTAAATCATATGACCAGGAAGCTAACTCTGCTGCTAGCCGAGCTAGCCGCTTCAGTCAGCTGGATTGGCAGGCAATTTTCTTTTCCCATCCGTATTCTTATAAAACCCGCCTCCTGTGTTATGATTAGCTGGGAGTACTGTGCAGCTTGGTTGCGATTGGCTAGTAGTCAACACACTGTTTTTCTACTAGCCAATCGTAATTACGTAGGCGGGAGTAGTTGCTTTTCGGGTAGGGGAAAATAACGACCGTTAGATAGCTATGCAAGCAGATAGCATGTATTTTGTTTTACTAACATCAATATTCATGTAAATATTATAGTTTAATACTGAAACAGCGCGTGTTAAAGTACAACTTGCCGTGTAGAAAACACATTTGTTGTTTCACATGAGAATTATTTTCTATACGTAATGGCTGTCTATTGGCTCGTGCCTGAAAGCCTTTGGATAAATCTATGTATGTTTATGTACACACACACACACACACACACAGAGCTAGCGCATATAAAGGTATATCAGACATTCTTGAGAACTGGGACAAAACATTTTCAGGACATACTAATGCGTTATTCTGTAAAATTCAGAAATTATTTATATTTTGATTATGATCAATTTTATAAGCTGAATCAACTCAGCATAGCAAAATATTTTTTCCCCCCAATTCTAATTAAAATGATTGTGACTTTATTTGATAAAGTGTACCCACTAATTTTCGGTGCTCAACCAAAACTACAAAGACTTAAAATACTTTTTACATTTTCTTCAGCAAAAACATTAGTTTTTTCTGTTAAAATTAATTACAACACACACACACACACACACACACACACACACACACACATATATAACAGGCAAAGTTCTTGTGAGAGTGGTTTCTCCGTTACATTTGAGTCCTGTATGAATCCTGTCTGTCTGTAGCTCCAGATGATTCGTTGCTGGAGAGGCAGAGTAATCCTCCCTCTACTGAACTCTTCCTTTCCCTCCTGCTCCCTCTTTTCCAACTCTACCTCCACCAGCGATGCTTCCCTGCTGTGCCTTCCTGTCACGCTACACCCACCACCACCTGATCGCCTTCCTCCTCACCTTCTTTAGGTAGGCTGAATGCTCTCCATTCCTTTGTTAATGCTCTTGATTGCTTCTAGCTGATTTCGATAATCGAAACACACTGTATCTTGATATTTCAAATGTGTCTTACAACTCAATCACCATTTAGGAATGTACAAACTCTGGATCACACATTTAAACTTAAATGAATCACTTAATAATAATAATAATAATAATAATAATAATAATAACAACAACTGTCTGAACAATATCCAGCTCCTGAAAAGATGTGTTTGAAAAGCAAGCTGTAACTGTGTTTTAAATGAATGAACTAGAAATTACTTTAGGTACAACATACAGCTTATGTTATTTTTTTATTATCTGCAATTATTATCTGCAATTATAAGAAATGAAGGACACCCAATGTTTTCTTTTCTATGACTACATTTTCCGAAATGCATTTGCTGACGGTTATAGGACGGTTCAGAAATCTTCAATGTCCGTACATAATTTTATTATTACACCTTTTATACCGCATATCATGTCCATACATGTGTTTTTCAAAGTTATATTAATATGTTTGTATGATTAACATGATGGATTCTGTCCTTGGAATCTGTTCTTGTCGTTGTCCTTCTCTCACACAGCTATGTCTTGCTGCATGCTTCACGTAAGACTTTCAGCAATGTGAAAGTGAGCATCTCTGCACAGTGGACCCCTTCAGTGCAGAATGACAGCTCTCCTACTTTTTCCCCCAGAGAGGTAGGCACACACTGCGGCTCTATATCTTGCCACGTGGCCACGGCAGAACTAGGCTTGGTTCTTTATGCTCTATTAATACTTGTATACTAACAGCCAGTCAGTCAGTCAGTCTGGTGCCTTAAATGACCTTATTATCAGGACTTGTGCCTGTGTCTAGTCAATAAATAAAACAACCTTCACAAGAAACAGATAAGATAAAGTAGTCTCATTTATTTGAACCACTGTTAGCTGACTACGTTTATGGATGCTGCATGGATTCTTTGATTTGTCCTTTTTTGCCTCTTTTTTTTTTCCTAAGCCAGTGTGAAAACAAATGAATACACTGAAAAAAGAGCAGTACCAAAAGCTTTGATAACTGTGGCCATGACCTGCAGGATGCATGTGTCTGCTGTAAATATTCACTGCATGCAACTCTCATATACAGTACAAATGAATTGTGTGATTAAGTTTTGTTATTTTGTGCGAACAGACATGGGAAAAGAATCGGCTGTTTGCAGATGATGAGGAGGCCACGCTCTTTTTGGGTGCGCTGGACACCATATTTCTCTTCTCTTACGCTGTGGTAAGTAACCTTAAAAGAGGTAATTGGGAGAACATTGGGTTTAGCTTCAATTTCAATTAGCTTAATTAGCTTCAATTAGCATCAAAGCTTCAATTTGTGCAAATACGGTTTTCCCGCTTCCAAGTCAGTTAGCAGTAACCATGATGTACGTAGCGTGCTCTTGGTTTTCCAATAAGAATAACAAGGTTGATTGTTTTCCCAATAACAGCAACGTGTTTTATTCCTTTTGTTGGAAAGCAATTTTTCAAATATGTATGTTTATTATGAGAGCTATAAACAATATTTTAGGAGATGAATTATTATCCCCAGATTAGATTCCGCATTAAACCCAGCACTATAATGACAGGTGTAATGTATTCTCTTGTGGCATCCATGTATTTCAGTAATGCATGGAGACCGACCCTTACACATCAAAATATACTTTTTAGTAATGTAAGAGATACAGAAGCATGCTGGTTTATAAACTCACTTTAACCATGCTCTCTGCTGACACTGTTGTTGTGCAGTTTATCAATGTGTAAACCCGCCAAAAATGTTTGGGTTTAAAAATTGTGTAATTTTCCTCCAACAGGGTTTGTACATTAGTGGCGTCATAGGTGACCGCCTGAACCTTCGTTATGTTCTCTCCTTTGGGCTGTGTGGCTCGGCTGTGGCGGTATGATAATACGTTCTTTTTGTTTTTTCAGAAAATTTTACATTTTGAACAGAAGGAATTTTTAATACTCACTTTGTGTGTGTATGTTTTCTCTCCATAGGAGTTTCTTTTTGGCACTTTGACAGAATGGCTGCACTTTTACAACATGTATTTCTACTGCAGTCTGTGGGTGCTAAACGGCCTGCTGCAGTCTGCAGTTTGGCCCTGTGTGGTTGCCGTCATGGGAAACTGGTTTGGCAAATCAGGGTGTGTGTCAGTTTTTAAAAAATCTTTATTGCTAATTTATACAGAGTTTTCACATGAACATGTCACATTCTAGACAACAAGGACAAGCTTAACGTTGCACTTAACTCTCTGAAAGTCCAATTTTTTACTTGTCATAAAACATTAAATTAATATATAATTTAGAATTCTAGTGTAGCATTCTGTGTATAGTAATGTGAACTTAATGTGAAATAATTAGTACACCATAACATGTGCTTTTTGGTTGTTGCTGGTGATATTGCCTGGCTTTTTCTGTCCATCATTTAGTTGTGATTATACACCTATAACATTCTCTAGCTATTCTCTGACCTTGGCCATTAACTTTGCGTCTAGAGAAGACGCAAACATACAGACGCTTTGCCTCCTGACACTTCCTAACTGTTGATGACAGACCTTTAATTTTATTGTACGACATGTTTGTTTGTGTGTGTGCGTGCGTTCATGTGCCTGTTTTTAGCCGGGGCTTTATATTCGGCTTGTGGAGTGCGTGTGCATCAGTGGGGAATATTCTAGGAGCATTTCTGGCCTCCAGTGTTCTAAAGTATGGCTATGAGGTTAGTGAATTTTGTGTCACTTTCACAGTCAAGAATTTTTTTCCCCCATAATCTTAAGCTATTGAGTTGGATAAGTCTGTCCTGTTCTTTGCTAAAAGGAGTGAAATCCAATGTGGCCTTTTGCTTATTCACTTTAGCATTAGAGTTGTTCAGACAGAGACACTTTTCTGCTCATTGATTATACTGACTGTTTATTGATTATATGAGTAACCTGATGTCCTTTCTGGAAACTTGAACCAATTGGGCCTTTTATCAATTAAATTCCACCCAAAGTACTGCAGTACTACTCCCTCTGTGCTTTTTATTTTCACCAGTGTCCTGCATAAACTCTTGCGGCTGTTCTGTGCAAAATTCATGGGAGATCAGCATTAATCAGACCTGCCAGTTTGATACCAACACCCATGCTACTGTTAAAGTCACAGAGATCACATTCTCATGTTTGATGTGTACATTAACTTAAGCTCTTGACCTGTATCTGCATGATTTTGTGCTTTGTGCTACTGCCATGGTTGTCTGTTTGGAGGACTACATACAACCCTAAATGCAGGTGGATTGGTGTTTCTATAAAAGTGGACAATGAATATATGTAGACATCTTACACCTTAGGTAGGCCTGTACACCTGTTCATTCATGTAATAAGCCAATTATGTAGCAAATCATTCCTTATAAAATCGCACATCAAACATCTGAATGAGGGAAATCTGTGGAAATTAGTTTTTGTTTTAAAATGTGTTTTTTACATCCACGTTAAGAAGCCTTGTTAATGAAAACCAAATGTTTTTTTTTTTTTATTGGCAAGAAGACACAAGACTCAGGCAAGAACAGGAAACTGAGGCTATAGGAGGCACAGACTCGCTAAAATTTGCTTGCTGAAAATGTAGAAAAAATGGCCAGATAACGTTTGGTCTTTAGCTGTTCAGAGTTTTTATATTTTTATGGATTGTGCTTTTGCCACATGATTGACTGACTGGATGATTACATGATTAGGCAAGTGTATAGGTGTTCCCATCAATGTGGCTGCTAAGTGTCTTCAAGCCTACTTTAGCTAGAAATCTTTGGCTGTTCTAGGAAACAGACAGAAATAAAAGTGTGTTTTTCCTTTGTTGTCAGTACGCGTTCCTGGTGACGTCAGTGGTGCAGTTTGCAGGTGGCGTAGTCGTGTTTTTCGGTCTGCTCACCTCCCCAAAGGAAGTGGGTGAGTTTCAGAAAGAAAGGTGTCTTTTTTTACTTCCTGTCTATGTACCTTTAAGATTCCACCACTTGTACAAAAGTTATAAGAATTAAACTGTTTGTTATGCTGTTATTTGTATATGTTTGTGTAAGCTGTAATATGAAACTATTGACAGTTTTGCTAAGAATACCTCACCACTTAAGACCTTTCTTTTACTAATGGGATGCCGTAGACGTCAGCCAAGACAAACAAGCAGTTTTTGTTTATTTAGGCATCCAGTTTGCAGTGTTGTAACTCTATATGCTTCCTATGTATATTGGCAAACCAAGGAAGCAAATGTCAAACATTAAACATCCTTCGGGTGATGAAACACATTTGTGGCCACAATTTGACACTGAGCCTTTGAAACTTTAAAAGGTCTAAATGACTTTAGTAATTGTTGTTTATGAGTGAGCACTGGCCGTTATCTCTAGCCGAGTATTATAATCTGAGTTATATTTTATGGACTGTATTTTTTTCGAGTGTTTGTGTGTGATTATCTTTTTTTTTTTTTCTCTCTGTCAGGCCTGTGCGAAGGCCCTGTAACAGGACTAACCACTGTGGAGAGAGAGTCGGACAGTCACCGGCCACTCATGAGTGACAATGAAGAGGATGAGGATGAAGTGGTTTTTGATGGAGGATACTACTCTGTACAAAAGCAAGATGATGAGCCTGAGCCACAAGCCAAAGCCATTGGCTTCTTCAAGGCCTTCTGTCTACCAGGGGTCATACCTGTGGGTCAAATTCTAAATTATGTTTGTTTTCCAGTTTTCGTGAGCTTTCATTTTCATTTACAACTATTCTTCTTAACACGTAGTAAACTTTTATGGATATCACAGGTCAATAACGGTTGTTCAGTTAGTTTTTGATTTTTAACCTTTTCTGGGAACTCCTCAAACTTCAATAGTGACAACATATAAAAAGGTTATCGAGAGAGTGAACAAAGTCTTTTAGCTACTTATGTTGGTATAATTGGTGTCATTGCTGCATACATGCATTGCTCTGCATTTCCAGGATGCTTCAAATGATGATTATACATGTAATTAACTTGTGATTTGAATCATTTTCAATTTTGCTTAAACATATTCGTTTACATCTTTTAACATTAAATATTGTCGCAAAGCAGATTAACAGAGATCTCGATTTAGGTTTGGATACTTAATAAGCTAGCTTTATTAGCAAGAACAAACTTCCCGATGTGACATGAGAAAGAAACCGTGAGAGGAACCAGAATCAAAAGGAAGCCACCCTCTTCTGAGTGGCACCAGAATCATTACAGTATACAGTTTCAGGAGAGTAAAGATAAACCATACTGACAGTTTCAAGAGAGAAATGACTGAACTATAGAATTGAACTGAAACCTTTTGAAGAGTTTAATCGAGTTTAGTCCATCTGTGCTTCTGCCTGATATAATTGTGTTTATTCCTCTCTCTCTCTCTCTCTCTCTCTCTCTCTCTCTCTGCTCTGGCAGTACTCGCTTGCCTACGCTTGTCTTAAACTGGTGAACTACTCCTTCTTCTTTTGGCTGCCATTTTATCTGAGCAACAACTTTAAATGGAAGGAAGCGGAAGCCGACCGGCTGTCCGTGTGGTATGACGTAGGAGGGATCGTCGGTAAGTGGCAGTGTGAATAAGCCTGTGGATCGCCGAGAAACGAACAGAAAGCCTGTTCATTTTAGTAGATGTGTATGGTTTGACGAAAGAGAGACACCTTCCAAACACCTGTCAAAACAGTTATCCATAGCAATAAATACTTTAGGATAAGATCCTCATGAAATATAAAAAATTCAACCTCAAAAATTTTAAAATGCCCGACTAAAGAACTTTATATAGTGCATGGATATTTAGTAACTGAGATTGCATTTGGGTTTCTGATCTTAAATGATGTACAGAAAGAACTGATGATAGTTTATTTATAAAAAGTAACCCTGAAAAATGTACAATTGTAATGAATTTATTTAGGCACTTTATAGCTTTTAAATTAATAGTATTTTCGTTATGAAGATTTTACCCTTCTGTGTACTTTCCTTTTTTTTTGTTAATAATGTTGTATAAATGTGTCTTTTTTTCAGGAGGAACAGTGCAGGGTCTGATATCTGATTTCTTGGGCAAAAGAGCTCCTGTGCTGTGCATAAGTTTGCTAATAGCTATGGGAGCTCTAGTGGGATACAGCCGTAAGTCTAGACTGGAGAATACACACATTTCAAAAACCTGTTTAAAAAATGTTAATATTCTGTTATTGTTGTAACATATTCCCCATACTATTTGTTTTCTTATTTAGGATCTCCCGATGACCAGATTGTGAATGGAGTGCTTTTAGCAACTACAGGTAATAAATTTGTATAGTCCTCAATAAATTATTTTGATGCGTTTTATATATACTGTATCCTCATATAAGCATATACTCATCCCAACACACCAGAGAATGAAGAAATGCAGTCACTCTGCTTAAAGAGGCTTACATATGTGCTTGTTAGACTGTTTCTCACAGTTTGATCAGACACCCTATCGAAACAGACCAGTCGAAAGTCTGTACACAGTGTACAAAATGTCTGTACAGTGTAATTCAGTGGTCTTTCCTGATTTTTATTTCTTACTATGTTGCAAAACAATGCAGGCATCCGAAATATACAACAACATGTCAGTCTACAATCAATGTACTACTTATGCTCTGTAAAGCCTTCATAATGGCTCTAATCTGAGGTGCTGTTTGTTAGTTGGTGATTTTTGAGGCTGGTAACTCAAAAACTTCTCCGGTCGTACAAAATGGGAATAAATACAATGGTCACCACTGGACTCCAATGGTTGCCATTGAAAATGTCATTATATTATCATAAATGTACTGTAAGTTGTAATTAAGGGGCACGTTTCAAGTAAAACCTGGGTAATCACTCTTTAGAAAAAACATGTGATTAACGCACATGCACAAGAGATAAATTAATCAGGAAAAACTATGTCAAATATTGATAAATAAAAGAGTTTACCCAGATTTATGACTTGTTTTGGCTTCATCATGCTGATACTAAAGTTAATAATTAACTTATAGGTCTAATGGATGGGCAGAATATGTGGGAGAATTATTTGTAACCATAGCTGTTCCTTGTTGATGTATGGTCTCTTCAGGTTTTTTCATAGGCGGTCCATCTAACATGATAAGCTCAGCAATTTCAGCAGACCTGGGACGGCAGGAAGCTCTGCATGGCAGTCAGGAGGCTTTGGCCACTGTCACAGGCATAGTGGATGGAACTGGCAGCATTGGGGCTGCTGGAGGGCAGGTGGGATTTGAAATTAAACTGCAAATTTCTCAGCTTAGACAATTTTAGTGGATTGTCTCAACAGAATTTAAGACAATGTAGGCATTTTACTGAGTGCACCTTTCTAACTACTCTTAAAAAAAAACCTTAATCAATTAGAAGAACAAATAGCTTTTTACAGAATAGCCAATCTGAGATCATCATCTGATTTCCTGATCTTTTTTTTAGTACCTGGTATCACTCATCGAGAGCAAATTAGGGTGGATGTGGGTCTTCTATTTCTTTATACTCATGGTAAGTAAGCTATATCGTATTATCTTCCTGCTAAACCTTAAACCGGTCTCTTTTTTTCTGCTTGTTTGATATTTTGCTTATATTTCTTCTTTATAGACGGGATTCAGCATTGTATTCATCATACCTCTTATTTTTAATGAGATACGCTCCATGTGCAGAGACGGTCAAGCAAGGACACACCAGCTGTGAGAACGCACCTTTGTTTGTAACCTCCTGTCTCGTCGAATTTAACGTGAAAACGGTGGAGAGTATGTCAGTTAAGACACTAGGTTTCTGACTTTCTTCTCAGTTGTTTTTAAAGCTGCTTTTATTTACAAGAATGATATTGTTTTAAATGATTAGTGCTAGAGTCAGTGCATCAATGTCACTGGTATGAATATTAATATAATGTCAACGACATCAGCTGGCAATGGTGAGATATCATCTGGACAATCATAAAATCTGACTGTAGATTTGAGCATGTCTTATGTACACACATGCTTAATGTAGACCAAATGTAGACCAATGCATGTCAACCAATACACTGCACATGTAATGCAATCCTTATTGTTTTTTTTTAACCATGTAAATCAGTGATTACCAGCCCTGCTCGTGGCACACTAGCCTCACAGTGAAGAACACTAAATTGACTGTGTAAATCCTTCTGTAATAAGTTATCACTATGTGGGTATCCTTTTTTTTTTTATCTCAAAGCTTCTAGCCAGGGCTTCTAACCTGTCTAAGGTATAAAAATGAACCCAACATAGCTAGAAATAAAAACACGACCAGAAATGCAATCACTTCTGACTTTTTAATCCAGTGATTTCTTTTTATTCCATTTAAAAAGAAGTTATGGCTCTAGCACTAATATTTTAAACATCATAGGACGCTTGCCGTTCATGTGTGCAGTGCTAATACGACGGTCAGGTGTGAAATTGGACAGACATAAACAGCCAACAAATAAGGAACCTTTAGAACATACGTTTAAAGTGCCTTTATTTCAGCCTGTAGTTTGATCTTAAAGAAATTTCAGCTTTTTTTTGCCTTGAAGATAATTTCTCTAAAAATAAAAAGAACTTGGCCTATAGACCTTTATTTAGTATATGCAATATTTGCTCAACAAATACAAAGTGAAATACAGTGGTGCAAAGACAAATAATTTGGTAATGTTGAACTATGATTTGCTTTTGAAACACAATATAAATCTTATTTTTTAATGATAAGAGATTGTTTTCGCTGCTGTATGGGCAGGCCATCTTTAGATGAACTTTCTGTAGAGTCGCTAAATTAGTCAGTCATTCCATATTTTACTTTGTTGCCTTTTAAATATTGTTCAACTATTTCCTTTTTTGTTCCTGGAATTTGATACCTGTGACACCTATCCAAAACAGATTTCTTTTAGTTGTATTTTTATTTAATGAAAAAAGTGTAATGTTAAAAATGTACTATGTAAATTAGTTTTGTTCAGTTTTGACCACTCATTTATTTGCTTCATAAGTCACCTAGAGGGTTATATTCAATTGGCAGCTGATAAATTAAAATGGCCTCGGTTGTATCTACACTAAATAGCCATTGTATAAGATAAACCTTTAAATATAAGTCAGATTACCAATTATAGCCAATATGTCACTACAGCACAATTTGCACCTACCGGTCGAACAGGACCTCTGGTGCTCAGGTGTTATTATGGGTGGTGGACATTCTCAACACAGCTGTGATACGGACATGGATAGTTTTTGTTTGTCCGAACCCATTTGGGAGATATTTTAAGAAATCTACCTGGTACACACTACATTCCATCTGATACTAATGATCACCAACAAAATTCTATCAGAGCTATGTCATGGTGGTTTCTTTTAATTTCTTTCCTAAAGATGACTAAATTAATATTTAATTCTATGAAGCAAATATTTAGCATAATGTTATGTTACACACTGATGTTCACGGTGATTTGTTGCAAACCTTTGTTTAGGTGAAGTGTACAGTACATGTTACGTGATATTCTGTCTACTATCTTACAACCAAACTATTCAGATGTATGCTTACTTGTTTATGTGAACATCTTCAACTGATAAAATCAGGATGATGTTAAACACAACATGCTTATCACGGAACTTAACTTTTTACTGCACCTTTCTTTTTTTTTTCTTTTTTTTTTTTGTGCATGCTCTCAGATCTGTTCCTATTTAATGAAACAAAAATGGAAACACTATCACACAGTGCAGGTGTGATTTTTTAAATCTCATGGAAAACTGATGTTACTCTTATATTGATGAAATGCATTTTACTGTTTTCTTTTTTAATGTTAAAGCTTTTATTTATTATGAATGTTTCACATTTGCACTTCAAAATGAAATGCCTAAACATTTGTATTTTTGCTAGATGTTCTCATGCTTTTTTTCCTTTTCTATGCCTATCCTGTTTTAGATAAAGAATGCTTTTGAACTCATGCAAACACTTTGTATATAAAAACGTGCAGATAAATGTATTGTCCTGATCCAATTATTTCATATCACTATAAATGTCAAATCATTGTTTACATTAGATTAAAAATATTATTGAGATTGTAGTCCAAATGAGTGATTATTAGACCAAACTCACGAAAGGTCTATAGTAGTGTAGAATTATGGATAATAGATGGGTAGAAATATTTTTATACCCTTGAAAGGTATAAACTACAAGAAAATTCAGAAATTGGAAAAGAAAGAGTAAATTAAAATGTATACAATTAAAATTCTACACATTCTTTTCTTCCTTCTAATTTCCTCTTTCTCTTGTAGTTCCTGCAAGAACACACACTCCCACTGGAACTTTATTATTATTATTTAGTTAAAATATAAAAGTAGTTAAACATATCCAAGTCAATTCATGAATGTTTTGAATGATTGAAATTTATCAAATAATTTATACTATACAAGATGGACTATGTACAAGTTCAGAATATTATTTATTCTTGTGATTTTTGTGAGCATTCTGCAGAAGGGTTTCCATCAGTCCATACCTAAGTGAAATGTCACATTTCCATAAAAGCCAACAAAACAGCTCACAACGTACACAGTACATAAGCATTGATATGTTTTATTAGAATTTATGATTTAAAGATAACATATTTACAATGTGAAATATAGTACAAAAGAATAGTAGAAACTGCAAAAAAAAAAAAAAGTAAATTTCAAACTTGTTGAAAAACTATTCAACATTGAACAATATTACTCTGTTCTAATATAAAAATAATTTACCTTTTATGATTTGGGGTATACAGATAATATATGGCTGCCTTTCCCTTGTGTATACAAGGTATCAAGTACTGCATAGAGAATTTTGGGAGCCATATTTTTATCATTTTTTGACAAAGAAAATATAATTAAATCAATGATTGTAATTGAAAGGGTAATGTTAATTCATTCTTATTAATACACTTATTAACTATTGTTCATAACCTGCTTATAATAATACCTGCAACAATAATACTTAAAAGTGCAAAGCTAATACAAAATCAGTTATTAGTTCTTAAACAAATTTTCCAATAATTTAAACTTTAAAAATATTTATGGTTGCTCTTTAACAAAAATGACACGTACAATAAAACAAAATTATTGTAAAGCGCTCACACTCGAATACAAACAATTGTTGACAATTATCAAACCGTTTCAGACTGGCATGAAGTGTATAAACCTGCAGTAATCTAACAGACATTTGAATCAGTCTTAAAAAAAAGTTTAAACGGAAGACAGAGATCCCTTTAAGCACCAGGACTTGTACCTTTGTCAGTTTAATTAGATGTATTTTTTTCTGATAGTTTCTGCAACAGCAGAGAAAGCAAGTCCCAATTTAGGCTGAAAAGAGAGTTGAGTGAATTTGTCTGCAAACTTCACATCTGTAAAGTGATTGAATCAGGAGTAAAAACATTTTTAGTGAGGTAGCTGAACCCTCTTCCTCAATAATATGTACAGATACAAAAATAGCTGAACTGCTGTAAGACATGGTGCCTGTCAAAAAATATATTAATAACACCAGAAAGTGATTTATTTAACAACTGTGCAACTCAAGCCAAAAATGTGTAAGCTGGTTAATGCTTGTGGCTTTGTCCCTTTTCTCGGACAGCAGTTGGTAGTTGCTTAATTGTGGAGTAAATCTTTGGCTAATTTGAGCTGCCTTCTTGAAATTAAACATTATGACGATGCTTAGAAGTGAAACACTATTACAGACAAACTCACTGCAAACACTCCGCAAACACGTCCCTGCTATTTACATGTTGAGCGTGGATTTACAAGTCTCTTATAAACAGTTTCCTATCATATGACACAAATTCAACCCACTGTAATTAAAACAACACATTTTCTCTATAAAGTATTTAGAACTAAAATGGTTAACATTACAGAACTAAACGATAAAATGCTACGTGATTTAATCTATAAAATGAACGGATACAATCCAAAGTGTTGTGCGTTACTGCTGTTAATACAACAAATATTATTCTCTTTGTAAATACAAATTTACATATAGAACTTTGTGAGGCGTAAACAGAATAAAGTCTTGCCAAAAGCTAAAACCCAGAACTAATAATTGTGTAAGAAAGGAAGGCCATACTGATAAAAATTTATAACAGGAATTAGGAGAACTGGTATAAGGAATACTTAAACTACTCTTGTACAAGTTACCTTGCTGATTACATAAAAAAAAGTATTTAATATAATCTGTTTAAGTTGCTTTAACAAATGTTGCACTGATTGGTAAATTAGTGAAATGTTTACATACAAAGTGTACTCCAGGTATGCACCAGAGGTCAGAGGTCACGTACTTTGAGATCTAGCTCGTAAGAAGTAACAGAGATTAATTAACTTTTTTTTTTTTTTACATTTTTCTGAGAAAAATTCTCTTTAACGCAAACACAATAAGGCCATGGCTCAGATATATCAGTGTAATTCTGGGTTAGCTTTTTTTCTGAGCACATAGGGTGATGATGAGATAGTCATTTCTGTATAAATGGTGGTTTACACACAGCCCAGGTTGCTGGTCCAACGCCCATCCCTACTTCTTTCTCATCCGGGCTTTGGGACCAGCAACGGCAAAGTAATTCATATGGGCACAGCGTTAAAGGCCTTACCCAACACGGGCAACCATACAGTGGCAGGGCACAAACCCCTAACCCTCTGATTAGCAACCCAGAGTCTATACCGCCTGAGCCACCACCAAGTAGTATTAATTAATATGTGTACAAGATGAAAAATTGATCAAGTATCAAAACAGCTAAATTAACCGTTTAAATCAATATTTAGCTTTTGTTTCTTGTAAAAAGGAGAAAAGTTTTTATAACCAGATAAGCTGATTGGATATTGTGCACAAAACTATTCAAACCATACTTAATGAAAGTGTCATGTTTTTTTTTTGAGTGCATTTCTGTACCTTCACAGTATACTTAAAGCTTATTAAAATGTATTGAATACATAACCCCAATAGAAAATTACTAACTATAATTGCAGATACTGTACAGTACACTTATATACAGACTGAGGAGCTGAGAGGATCTTCAGCTGTGTAAGTGAGTGCTCTCTTCTTACTGCCTCAATGGCACTTTGTAATGAAGAAACCTCCTCTTCTTCACCATATAGAAGTCTAGAAGAGAGAATACATGTTAGCAAAGGGCTTTCTACAAAAGGACTGGCTATACCACATTTCTCATTTTTATTTATTTTTCTCCTAACACATCTGACCCTGTTATACAGCATTCTGCAGCTCCTGACTCCCTGACAGAGTTGTGTTTGTAGGGTCAATAGAAAAGGTTAAGTAGGTAACTTAGGTTGGTGACCCTTAGGGTTGGAATGAGAAACTATGAAATATGTCAAGTGGTACTTAAGCCTAGTGCAGGGTTAAAAAGACACATTCCTGCTTTCATTGTTAGTACACAGCAGACTGTGGCTCTGGTCTCACCTGTGATAGTAGCCTGTCGGTATTTGGCTGCTCTCTTTTCACCAGTGCTGATGGGGACCTGTGGTCTGCGTTTGCCGGTCCTCACCACACAGCTGCGGTAGAAAGCAGGAACATCCTGGCATTGCATCTCTTCCCACTTCACTGAGCCAGGGGTAGGATGATCGCTCTCGAAGTCAAAGTTCCAGCGCTGCTTGGCCACCTCCGCACCCATGCACAAGAGCCTGTGGAAGTCTTGCTGAAGCTGCTGGTGGTCAACCGGACCAAAGAGGTTCCGCCGCACTGTCTTGCCCCGTGGCGTATCACCCTCCACTCTTTCAAGCTTCACGTGGTCAAACTGAGATGAAGTCATAGCCATCCTTCTGTGGACAGAGAAAATACAACACACAAATTAGTCTCTCAACACACAAATTAAAACTCTCATGGATTTAACTGCAAAGTGAAATCTTCATATTAAGAATATACATATAAAAGAAAACAATATAGTGCCTGGGTGTTTGAACCAGTGTGTGTGTTCTGTGGAAGATGCACAAGTGTGGCAAATGTCTCACCTGAACTCAACATTTCAATACAATTTGTTGATAATTAAAGAAAACAGTACATGTACAAAATCTTTTGAGAATTAAAAGAGTTGCCATGGTCTTTCTTGAAAAAACATTTGTTTTCTTTAAACAAAAACAATAAATGAAATTACCATACACTTCTGAAAATTCTTTCTCTTACGAGGGTTTGCACTTAGAAATTACTTAGATTAGCAACTGTCTCATCCGAACTAAACAATTCAGTACAATTTGTCACTAATCAAAGAAAACATTTCATGTACAAAGATTTTTGAGAATATTCAGGATTAAAAGAGTTGCCATGCTCTTTCTTGAAAACGCATGTTTTTTTTCTTGTTTAAATAAAAACAATGAATGAAATTACCATAAACTTCTGAAAATTCCTTGTCTTAAGATGGTTTTCACATTGAAATTAATTAGATTAGCAAATGTCTCACCTCAACTCAACATTTCGGTACAATTTGTCACTAATTAAAGAAAAAACATTTCAGGATACAAAGATTTTTGAGAATCTTGTGTATTAAAAGAGTTGCCATGGCCTTTCTTGAAAACTTTACCTTATTTCTCAATATACAGGATATTGATTTTGTACATGGATCCTAAAGTAAAGTATCTCCCTGATACTGTCCCCTATCTGGAATTCAAGGATGGTATGATATACACTCTAATACCCAGCTGAAAAAAAACTGGTGGCTCTACATTTTATGTTATATATGATCAACCTCCCAAGTAACAGTCCTCCTGCAGCAACCTGTCCTTATATGCTTTCCTTTCACTTTTGGAAAACGCTCGGCTGCTTTTGAATGCATTTTACCCCAACTAGAATACTTTAGACAAATTCTGATTTGCCTCCTAAAGGTGCAGTGTTTTAGATTAGATTCAATGTTATTCTCACTGCATATGTTATGGTACAAGACAATGAAATGCAGTTTTGCCTACTAGTGCAACTGTTTACACCTTATAAGTAAAATCTTGATAATCTATTAAAAAAAATGGTAACAGCTGCTGCTTGGAGCATATGAAATTATTACATCCCAAGCACAAAACTAAACAGCGGAAAAAATATGTTGAATTAATTCAGCAAATGAAATGCATAGGCATTAGGATTATGTAAAAAGCAGATACTTGGCTACTTTAATTCCTCTAAAATCAAAATTAGGCAAGAATGTTCAAGTAGAAATTTCAAGTAGAAATTAGTTTCTTCACATTTGTTATTATTCAAATTTCTGGAATAGACAAATTGCATCTATAAGAAACCTATTTTATAAATGATAAAATTACAAATCTCAGCATTGCTAAAAAAAGATTTCAATCTTTTTGTCCACTTGTAACCACTGTTATTCATGTGTCATTATATTATACACATCAACTAAATTTCCTTTCCATGCCTCCTCATATTCAACAATCTTATTTTAGAACTCAAAACAGTGTTCAGAAATATAAATCTTAGGTTTAAGATTACCTATGTTCATACATGTTTGTTCTTATACACATTTACCTTTTAGAACACTTTCTTAGAACCGGTCATTAAAAGCATGATTTTTCTCTTGTTTAAATAAAAACAATGAATGAAATTACCATACACTCCGGAAAATTCTTTCTCTTAAGAGGGTTTCACATTGAAATTAATTAGATTTTTGGTTTTAGAAGGAAAAAAAAAAAAACCTGTAGATTTATGGGTATTTAAAAATATGGCACTTCTTTTAAAAGTAAAAATCTATTCAGAAACTTGTTGAAATACTTAAGTGGATTTATGGTGTATGTGCTTGTGTGTGTGAGAGAGAGAGCGAGAGAGATGGATTTGGATCTACAGGAATCAAGAGGTGTAGTAAAAGCATGTTTGTGTAGGGGAGATGGTATGGCCTACATAAAGACTTCGAGGAAAAGTGTAAAATATACAGACTACATTACTACGGAGAAATGGGCTTGGCTTGGAAACAGCAGCTTCTCCTGGGAAGCGGGTGGGGTGTGCAGTTCTCCGAAAATGGGCGTGATATCCATATTACACTATACTATACGAATTCATCAGCATATAAATAGCCTGAAATCTGATCCGATAATAATAATAATAATAATAATAATAATACTACAAGCAGTTCAGTTGAGGGCTGTTTCCAGGCTTATGTAAAAAAAAAAAAAGCTTAGCTCCAAATTGATAAAAAAAAATGCGCGAGCTCAACATTAAATTGCACCTAATCATTAATAATGTCTTTAAATAATAATAAAAATATAAATAAAAGGTGATACATTGCTACAGAAAACCCAGCACGAACATTCCTTACTCTTTCCTAGTGAAACATGAAGATGACTAGAATGAACAAAACGAAAAAATACACTTACCGCATCAGTCAAATCAAAGCTGGTGTATTAGGCCAAAATTGCCTTTTTATCAGTCTGCAAAAACAACGAGCCTTCAAGAAGAAAGCGTGTGTCTGTCAACCAGAAAGCTGAGAGAAACTGAACACGTCGCGCCTGGTTTGTTTGTTATTGAGCTGAAACGCGTCAAAGACCCGGCCCACCGGTGACGTCACAATCACTAACGGCACGAGACAACATCAGCACGTGCCCCAGCTGGGTAGAATCAGTCACATGCACAATAAGATATTGACTCTAAACGCGTTCGCTTCGTATTATTATTATATAACAATATAATATAATTTGATAAGTTATCTCGTTGTAATATTTATATCAATGTTTTTGTTTGAAAAAATGTTTTTGTTTATGTTTGATTTAAACAAAAACAAAAAATAAACGTATCCATGGTGATGAGTATCTCTGACAAACACACAAAACGTTAACAGCCCGATCAAACACGAGAACGGTTTAATGTCATATTACGCATTAATTTATCTTGTAGAAGTAATTTCAGCTGTGCCGTGTTTTAGTTTTAGTTTCTTATTCGTGCCCTACTTATGCCATTGCCAAAAGGACCGCCATCTTAACTTCTACTAAGCCTCCGCGCGCCTGACCTACATTCTGCTGTTTTGCCTTCGTCACGGGTCTGGCACTGAGCCAGCAAATCCAGTCACGTTGATCTGCAACGTGACCTGGAAAGCGCGGGCTTTCCCGCCCTGTCTGATTCAAAATGACGGGAAAGCAGGGCTTGATACGGGAGCTCAGATTTGGCAGAGTTACGGCCTGGGTTGGCTTTCAGTGAAATCGGCTCTTTTTAAACAGTAATGTACAGTAAATCTGTACACTAAACCGGCCATACATTTACACTTCTACTTAATAGCAACATTTTGATTGGGTGTTTGCACCCTCATGGCTACTTTACCCTTTATCTATATTTTTATTTTTACACACACACACACACACACACACTGCTGTAAAAAAATATTTGCTTTCTTCTTTCCTTTTTGTTTTGTATATATTTATCACACTTAACTGATTCAAGGGCATTGGCGCCTCAATGGTAAGTTCCTTAGCTGCCAAGCAGAAGGTCGGTTTCAATCCCACCCCAATACCCAAACCCCAGCCACTGGTGTAAAACCTGTGCCAAGTTGTGTATGGATATAATTTTTAGTGACCCCTTGACAGCAGCAGCCTAAGGACTAACAAAAACAATTTAACAACAACTAACAAAAACAACTTAAATTATTCAGATCACTCACTCATCATCTATACCGCTTTATCCCATAGGGCCTCGAGCCTATCCCAGGAAACTTTAGGCGCGAGGCGAGGTACACCCTGGACGTGGTGGCAATCCATCGCTGGACACACACACACACACACACACACACACGCACACACACGCACACACGCTTTGGAATTTGGAGGAAACCCAAAAAGCGTGGGGAGAACATGCAAACTCCATGCACACAGACATGAGACAGGAATCGAACCCGGAACCTGGAGGTGCAAGTGCTAACCACTACACCACCGTTCCACCATGATTCAGATTATGAAACAAATTTTGATCATTTCACAAAGATATTTGTAAATACAAAAATGCAGTTTTTAAATGTTGCCATTTATTAAGGGGGAAAAAAGCTGTCCAGACCTACTAACCTACTAGTCCCTATGTGAAAAAGTAAACTTTGTAAACTGTGATGGTCTGGGGCTGCTTCGCAGCTTGAGGACACGGACAATTTGCCATAATAAATGGGACTATGAATTCTGTGCTCTACCAGAAAATCCTCAAGGAGAATGTCTGGTCATTGTTTTGTGACCTTCAGGGCACATGGGGTATACAGCAGAACAATGATCTGAACATCCTCAGAAAAGGATTTTTTTTGCCAGATTTGGACATGAATTTGATTGACATTACAGGAGTTCATGCTTGAAAACCCTCCATGTGGATAAATGAAAACAATTCTGAGAAGAAGAGTGAGACAAAACCTCCACAGCGATATGAAAGACTTATTGAAGTTGATTGCAGTTATTGCCGCCAAAAGTGGCACAACCAGTTATTAGGTTTAGAGGCATTTACTTTTTCACATAGGGTCAGGTTAGGTAATTTGTTTTGATACTCTTATGCTTTTTGCAGGATTACGACCTAGTTTTAGTGCTAAAATGCCACATGAATGACTGTTTTTAAAAAAAAATTATTATTATTATTTTTTTTTTACAAAATGTTATTAATAACACCTACTTGGCTTAGTAAGTATTGGTTAAAAAGGTTTTGAAAACATGAATTTTCTATGGATGATGAATTACATCCATTTAAAGAACATATGAACATAATAAACATAGCTGATAAGTGTTTGGTTAGTGTATCTTTCTTTTTATGTTTTTATTGTGTTTCTACAAGAGAGCAGAGAGAATTAAGAAACATATTAATCAAACAGATCATTTTATTAGTTTAACAATTAAAACATTATAACGTCAAGTGGTTACATTTGACATATTAAGATTTGAAATCTAATATTTTTAAAAACAGCCCGAAGACTTTTAATCAGTAGTTTATCCCATGTCCCATTATCCAAAGCAATTCATAATCACACCTAGTTTTAAAACTAATTCAAAAAGTTGAAAATATAGTGTGAACTTAAGAAAAGTGTATTGATTTTACTTCACTTGTGTTACTTGATTAGTTTTCTCCATGGACCCAGTAAGGACAGGAATGCAAAAACGTGTCACTACTTTGTTTTGATTGGTAGCTTTCCATGTTGCATTTTAGTCTGTGACAGACAGCGGTCTACTCTCTCTCTTGATATTTTCCCTTAAAGAGGCAGTTTGACATTTTAAAGCATTGTGCAGTGAATTGATAATGAAAACCTGAGCAGTCCTGCTGCATTTGGAATTGAATAAACTAGCAAGATCAACTGCAGAAAAAAATGCAAATAATGTTAAATATCTTTGAAATCTAAACAAAAATGCAAATTGCATCATAAAATTAATTTTAAACTTTCTATTTTTTGTGTGTGCCAGATTTAGAATGTCAGTACAATGGTAAAGAACGATGGACGATGAGAAGGGCATTTTTTTTTCTTACACTGGTCGAAATTTGTTACACTACTGAATTCATATGAAAAAATGTGCCAATGCCTAAATTGACTGATTTGGTTGAATTTTTAATATATATATATATATATATATATATATATATATATATATATATATATATATATATATATTTTTTTTTTTTTAAGATTTATAGTTTATTGCTAGTTATTGGCCTTCTACAGTCTGGCAGAGAGGATTATTGAAATTTTTCCCATGCTTTTGGCAGCTGGTGCTCAGTGCACACTTTATTGGACAGAGGCAGAAAGTTCCACATGCTTAAGCATAACAAAACAGGTCACATGAGATTTCCAGATTTTCTGTCTTGGCTGTCCTGGGTTTCTATTAATGTTGAATCTGTTCAAACCAAATGGCTAATAAACTCCATCTGGCTCAGCCTTCTTGTTATAAAGCAAAACATGTGATTACTTCATGTATGCCTGCTTTATACTGTTGCACCCTCGTATCCAGGCAGTACGAGTGTCTCACTGGATGACTCATTTGTACTGTGACAGATCAATCAATATTCAATCTGAGAACTACCACTGGCTATTGTTTTCAGTATGGATCTTTCAGCTGATCAATGCTGAACATAATCTGTTAGTGCAAACATTTACATGTTCTTTAATTGTGTAATTCATCAGCCCCTGTGAACATGTCCGATCAAAAGTACCCAGGTAGGCAATGTGGTAAATATACATGATGCATGATATCTTACAATTTCAGTTTTAACAAATCTCTGAAGAGCTACAAGTTCAGCTATATTTGAATTCAGTCTAGACACAAGTGTATGTTATTGTTGGTCTTTTGGCTGCTCCCAGAAAGGGGTCACCACAGTGGACCATCTGATCTGCACACAAGCTTAGCACAGGTTTTACGCCAGATGCCCTGCCTGATACAACCCTTCTATTTTTTCTGGGCTTGGGACTGGCACTGCATCCAGACCCGGACCTTTGCATGGCAGGCGAGAAACCTACCACTGAGCCAGTAGACACAAGTATGGTATATAACACTATAATGCAGCTCTGAATTATTGTAACAGTGGAATCAGACAAACAGAGTTATAGAAGCATACATGATCAAAAATGTGTCTTTGACAATGGTAATGGTGATCCAGTGGCATAATGGTTAGAACTGTCGTCTTGCATAGCCCATGGTTGAGTGTTCGAGTCCTGCCTGCCCTTGGGGTCTATGTGCTTGGAGTTTGTTTTATGGGTTTCCTCTGGGTATTCCGACAGCCCAAAGACATACAGATTAGGCTAATCCACATTTCCAAATTGCCCATACCATGTGAATGTGAGTGAGATTGTCTGCTCTGTAGCAGACTGACACCCCATCCAAGGAAAACCCTACCTGGTGCCCCAAGTCCAGTCTCATACACTTTAGGCCTCCTATGACCCTGAACAGATAAGCAGTTATAGAGGCAGGAGTGATAGAATGAATGTGTATATAAAATGCCTGGCATATAATATCATTCAGCATGATTGACTTTATATAATAATATCAGATTTATATTTCTGCTCTGTGTACAAAAGTCTATTGCATAGTAGGGAGACTGGAGTTAGTCCTCACAAAGCTAACATTTATTCTGGGTACAAGAGACTTCATAAGTTTTCCTGTTCTTCATACTGAAAATTAAAATGCTGACACCTAATGGTTTATGATATTGAGAAGAGAGAGAGACAGTAATGCACTAAAAACAGCAAAGGGAAGTAAGTGTGATTATGGTGCCTGCTTGCATAGGATGATGAACAAATACCAGATAAATGAGATTTAGGATATAAATATTACTATTTCATCTTACTATGTTAACATGTAGATAATACACATTAATACAGATACTTATTTTGACTCATTGATCTGTCATTATGTCTTGGTTTGTCATGATATCAGTTTGGTTCAGGGGACAAAAAAATTGTGACTATTATTTGTGGATTCTTTCGATGCAGCTGTGTTTTTCTTCGTCTAAAGCTTCTAACATTGGCACAGCAAAAAGGTATAGGTTGAAGCGTTTTATTCTGATTTTTAAACTCCACCTTGAAAGGTTCAGGTCTTACGAGCTCATGCCTGAAGATGGAGCCATAAACATAAGTCGCTAATGATTTTGATGCTGGGCTGTTTTTGATAAAATAAGCAAAGTTAATAAATAATGCTATAAATTAAATAAAGAAAAAAATGCATTTTGTTTGAGCAAAGAAGGCTGCTTCAGTTATTGTTGTTAATAATACTGTATACTGTAAATATTTCACCATAATTACATGCAAGCTGCTATATAGGAACTGTAAAACACACTTAGTGGCTTATAGTGGTGGGAATTTGCTATTTTTTTTAGGACATTTTAGAGATAGCATAGGAACTGTAAGCTGATCCAGATTTTAATTTTTTACACTTATTGAACAAAATGAACGTGAATAACACCAGGGTTTTAAGTGGTTAATAAGTTCCTTTAAGGGAGAATGTAACCTTAAGTTTCACAGACCCAGTGGACAACATCACCTTCAGAGGATCAGGCGCCGCAGAGAGGACAGATGAAGGAAGAAAACAAAATTCTTTCCCTGTTAGAGGCACTGTAGTGGGAAATTCTGTGGGTGCAATTACACAGGAGGCCCCAAGCAGCTGGGTTTTGTCATCATGATGCAAAGAGCGAGCGAGAGAGAGAGTCCAGCATAAATACCTTTCAAAAGCATGATCAACATCCCCTCCCCCATCACCAATCATACATATAACTTTTTCCCTATCATATTAAGGCTTGATCCAGACTTTTAACAGTTATTTGCCATTTTGTTTTTCATGCACATTTTATATTGCTGATAGTGTTTATTAAATAGACTAAAGTATGCATCTGCTGTATACAAGGCTCTGGATTTTAATCTGGAAACAATTCTTTAAGTGGTGTGTATAATGTGTGGGAACAATTAAGATTGTGTATGTTTGGAATGTGCGAACATTTAGAATGTGTGTGCATGTGTTGTTGTATAATACTGCTGAGAGTCCTGGCTGGTTGTGGAACTTTCATTCAGAGAGATGAGGGGTGCCTGTATACGGGGGTGGGGGGGGGGGGGTGGGGGTGGGGGCTCTGTATATACTGTATGTATGTGTAGAATGTCTGTGTGTATGGAGTAGTGGGAGAGTGTGGTTTGCATGGTGCCGGAATTTGAAGCTTCCAGCCATCATTTCTCATCTTCTTTCTCGTTACTGTGATCCTTTGTTCTAATCCGGTGCTGCAAAACTACATAAGATTAATATTATATATCTCAAAGACTTTGATGGACACGTGAATTTCTGTTCATTTCCTTAATTGTTGTTTACCCTTCACTCCTCCAGAAACACTGAAATATTGCAGTGCAGCAAGTAGACATTAAACAGCTGGTCTAAATACCTAGAGTTGCATTAAGAATTGTTATTCTACTATACGCTACTGTAATACTCTATATAGTTTGAAAAGTGAGACACAATGAGTTCATCAGTTATACAAGCAAATGCCACCAGAGGAGGTAAAACACCAGGCAAAAAACAAAAACAAAAAAATAGAAATTGCACTATTACATTGGTTTATTTAGTGTTTTATTCGTGCATCTATCATGATAAATAGTGTATTAAACCTGTAGAGGAATTCTCCTTGGTAATTTTTGTTTAAATTTGCAATAGGTTTGTGTATTATTATATTATTATTGTGTATATGATTATGTATGTATGTTTTTACTGTAAATTCATATCTCTTTCTTTCATTAAAGTATAGTCTTTTTTTTTTTTTTAAATGTTCAGCATTTATTCAGTTTCTGTACTTCTCAAGAGCACGATATTGAGATTCAGTTCTGCATGTACATGAAAGTTTTTTTTCTGAACAATATACATAATTTAATATATATTGTAACTGGCAACGGTACATATTTTTTGTCATGAATTAATTAAGCAATGATTGATCCTCAACAGTGAAGCCGGATAACATTTCCGAATCCAAAAATGTACCACAGCACAGCAACAAATCTGAATCCAAGACGCATTTAGTATTTGAATTCAGTATTTGGCCTAGGGCATGCGTCAGTTTCCCATCACATTAATTTACATAAAAAAGTAGAAGGAGTTCTCTGGAGGTTATCTGATGGTGACCTGGTTTAAAATGCTACTTTTTAAACAAAAAACAAGAAATGCTCACAAGCCAACTCATCCCATAACTCATAAATAAATAAATAAATAGTAATCAAAAGACACAGATCATCCAAACACAAATGTGACAACTCCTGTCTCGTTAATGCAATCAGAGGAGCCAATATTCACTTAAAGGCCGTCTCACACAAACACAGTTAAGAATGCTAATACTTTATATATTTTAATGTATTGGGAATCAAGGTCCAAGTGGTTTTCTTGGTTCAAGTAGTTGAATATTTATTATTATTATTATTATTATTATTATTATTATTATTATTATTATTATTATTATTATTAATGAACCCTCATAAACTTTATACAGTATATACAAATTTGCAATGTGCAAAAGTCTGCAATGAACTCTGTATGTTGCACAAAGTGCGTCCATATAAATAATGTAAATAAAAATAATGATGGTGTTTGCAATCATATTTTCCCAAATTGATGTAAAAATTACCCAAAACCCTTGACTGTAAAGTTTCCCTTTAAGCAAGCTGTGCGGTAATAATTCCTTATCTACCTTGTAATCACACATACAGTAGCTGTTCCCATCATCGTGGGAATCATGATATGTAAAGGGTGAGATAATGACAGGTAAGTAGGAAGAAATGTGTTTCTTTTTTGTCTTGTAGGTGCTTCAGTGGGTGTTCACTCACTTGCCTAAGCTCTCTATGACAAAGAATGCCTTTTTGTTTAATTCCTTATTTCTATGGTGACAATACATTAATCTTGCATTTTATCCTCCGCTTGCAGTTAGGAAATCGTAGTTCTGCTATTGTGTTTTCACAAAGATATGGTCTGACTAGAAAATAATGCAAGGGAAATTCTTTTTAATGTATACCTGGTCAAATACAGTAGAATTACTATAGATGCCAGACTTTCTGTCTACTTTCCATTCACCCTTCTATCACCTCAAGAGGTGATCCCACACCTCTGTTAGTGCTGTCAACATTGACAGCACTAACAGAAAAAATGACCAACTTTTAAACTTTGGCAACAATTTCAAAAATACATTATTTAATACATTGTAAAATACAAGCAAAGTCTCATAATTGATTATTTTGATGTCACATAATGTAATGGAGTCGAAAGTACAATATTTTACTTTGAAATGTAGTAGAGTTAAAGTCTCAGAGAAAGGAAATACTTAGGCAAAATAGAAATACTTAGAAAGTACAGGGGACAATCCTAGGCGACCTAGGGTACGTGGTGGGGTACACACTGGACAGGGTGCCAATCCATCAAAAATGTAAAACTATAAGAAATATGGAGGGGGCAAATACATCTTGTGGACTCACAAGTAACACACCTCTTCCGTCAGTTTGACTATAATTATTCCAGTCCAGGTTCAGGCACATTCCATAACATGTTGGGACAGAAGAAAATGAGAGCATGTGTGTGTGTGTGTGTGTGTGTGTGAGAGAGAGAGAGAGAGAAATTTGCTTACTCCGCCTACATCGTACTGTGGCCCTTTGAAACAGGTATTATGTCTGAGACACTGTCTTTCCTGTCACCTGTCTCTCTCCTGTCGCTGCCTAAATTGTCTCACTTCCTAATCAGTCATTCCTGTATGTGTCCCCAGTACAATACATTTCGCTGTCTCAGGCTTAATAAAGCAGACATCACTCTGAAGTGTAGAATTCCTCCACTGGCTTCGCTCCAGGCTGCTTGTCTTATCCACTCCCAGCGTCCCTCCCCTTCACTCCCAGCGAAACATTGCCTACTAAGTCGATTGTCCTGTCACATGCTTTCATTAGCTTTCCCTGGGCTATCCTGCTTGTCACTGTTCTGTCTCTTGTCTGTAACGTGAGGGGAGTGTGGACGTGGCATTCCTGTGCATATGTGCATATGGCATGTGATAGCTCCTACACTGTGGTTATCGTCCCTCTGCAGAACAGCCTGTACAGCTCGGACGCTCTGCGATTTTTCCACTGGGTGAGGCTTTTATATGTAGGTCTGTGTGTATATTTATATGAGCCATGGCGTATTATACATAAGGCATTAAGAGACAGAAGTAACTATGGATTGTATTTGTGGGAAACTCTAGTTTAACCAAAGGAAAATATGCCTATCTCAGCTCATTTTTCATTACTTGTCCTGTAACTCAGCTTTTATAATAACAGAAATAGACTTGTCTACTATGCATGATTTTACACCATATTCTATAACCATCCTTCTCAGCACACAAACTTGACTGTTATCGGTGTGTCTCTAACAGCTAAAGAGACTGCGTGCTCTGGAGAGAGAGAAGGACAGTCTGTGGATTGGACTGGAGGTCTTGGAACAGGCTCGATTCTGGTATCAGTACCAGCTTGATCGAGTCAACCAGAGGCATGAAAGGATCGGGATGAGGAAATACGATGAAGAAGAAGTAAGTAAAGTCCCCGTCATCCGTCAGTATGTGATTATAAGCTTTAAACTGTACTCATAAAGACTACAGATATGAACATCTCGAAGAGTGATGTAGTGTGATTTAATTAGGTACCGTAGGTTAAAGTAGGCTTCTCTTGCAACACAACTGTGTTTGTATTAATTCCCAGTACTGGCCAAAGTAAGGTTCACATTTTTTTAGTGGATATCTGTGGAAGCCGAGTGACTGGTTACTTGAATTGAATTGGATTTAACGGACAATTGTTAATGTTTCTTAATCAAAATTTCTTATTTCTACAAATAAGATGGCGATGGAGGCTACTGTATGTAACCCCTCATTATAAATACTGTATACGTCCAAGTATTGCATCAGCACAACTGCAGTACTGTGCCAAAGTCTTGTGTCCCCCCCCCCCCCAATTTATATTATATTATATTAAATCAAATTAAATTATGTAGATTAAATTGAACAAATGTTTTACTATGACCGGTTTCAAAGTGTTTAAAGATATAATGGTTGTTAATGTAACACCCTCAGCAGTAACCTCATTTCCCCTCTTGTCTTTTCCAACTACTCAGCATTCCTCATTACCAGTACAGTACAGTACTAATTAACTGTCATCATCTGCACCTGTTTCTCACTGCTTCATGCCATAAGGTTTTTATGCTGGAGTAATTCATAGATCACTGTGCGGCTTAACAAAGAAAAACATTCCTCTGAAACTGGTCAGGTACAAGGACTGGACTGAAAGAGAAAGACAAAAACCTGCCATACATGTGAATAAAAAACATGTAAGCATGTAAACATGTAAGCATTTCACTACATATCGTACTGTGCATGACTGTGTATGTGACAAATAAAATTTGAATTTGAATTTGAATTTGAAAAAAGGCTTTCAGAAAGCCTGGGGAACTATCCCTTATGACTAAAATACAAAAAAAATACAAGAAAGTCTGGCTCCTGGAAAGCAAAATATAATGAAATGAGAGTTGACGCAAGTAATGTATATTTTGTCGCAAAAAAAAATGGAAAAGTCCAGGCCAGACTACTTGTCTATATTTATATGGACATCCTGGCAGACTTTATATAGACACTACTTAGACATCCGTTCACTCCTCCTCGCTCAATCTGTTCGGAAAGAAAAATCCTGTAAGCACCCAGAAGAGCCAGATTCTTTTATATGAAGGATAAAACATTCTCTAAATGACATTCACGCTTAAAGTTGTGGTTTGATGCTGTTTGATGAATCTGAGCCAGCTTATGACATATGAATACAAATGTCCTGTATTACAGAATATTACATAAACTATTGTTTTCCCTCCCTGACACAATAAATCAAATGTTTTTTTTTCCCGCCATGAAAAGCCTTAATGGCTTCAACATGCAACATTGATAAGATAAGATAAGAGAAGATTTCTTTGTTACAGCGGCAAAGAAAAAGTGTGCAAACAGAACATTTTAACAGGACAGCGCATAAATACAAAAGAAAAAGAAAAACGATACAATAGTTGAACTTTCAAACATATTGCACAAGGGTAATATTGCACAGTTTAAAATGTTGTTATTGCACAGTTTCTATTACAGAGAATTGCACTGGGGTGATATTGCATTTTTTTTTTTAATTGTTATTCTGCCCAGTTTCTGTTGCAATCAGTTGCACTATGATTATATTGCACAGTTTAAAATTATGTTATTGCACAGTTGCTATTGCACACAAATATAAGATATTGTAACTGTATTGTAAGATATTATTATTATTATTATTATTATTATTATTATTATTATTATTATTATGTTTAAGCTATCGTAACTATTGCAACTATATTTTAAAATTTGGATATTGTAAGCATGCCAAGTATTTCAACAACTGGATTATATTCGGAAAACCAACCCACATTGGACTCATTAAAGAGTCTATGGTGTCAAAAAGTTTGATAACGCCTTATGTGTGCTTAAGCTGTTATTTATTTGAGATAAGTCCTTTTCACTTGAAGGGCTAATTGTAATAGCTGGCCTGTTAACAGGATCATGAAGTGTAATAATGTTCTATCAGTGTCTGCACTGAGTGCTAATGATACTCTGTGGTTGTTTGTACAGGGGGGCTGGTCATGTGCATTACGCTCTGCTATGCAGCGTGTGAATGGAAGTCTGGGCAGTTTGCTGAACAATGCATATGTGTGTAGGGCAGTCCCTGATGAGAAGGAAGGCTCAGACTGGTATCTGCGCTGGACCAATGCCACACTTACCCAGGTGAGAAAGGGAGAGCACCAAAAGAGCACCAGGATTTGAAATCTTAAAACTATGAGAAAACCTCCTCCTAAGGATTGGGGCTGGGACTTGACATGAGAGTCATGGATGCCTAAGGGGGGCTTTGCATGGGCTTGAAGCATAAATTTAACTAGGGCTTGGAACAGGTAAGATCGCTTCTTGCTCCTTAAGTGAGAGGGAGAGTGTGACTGAACTAGGGCTTGGGGGCACACAGTCATTAAAGCTTGGGGAAAAAGCAAGTATGACATCAGCACTGCAGGTGCACTCTCCTCAGAGCTGGGGTGCAGAGCCATCCAGTGGCACCAGCAGGGCGTCCTTGGCGCCAGACGGTGCAGCAGGGGTTGGCTGGAATTGTGCAGGGCATGATTGTACAGAGCATGATATGATTCAGACAGGACAAGGCTTGATTTGTACTTCGCATAAGAGGCTGTCTCATTGATATCTACAGAAAAGGGGTTTGGTTTAGACTGGAACCTAACATGGTACACAGATCCTGGAATTCTTGGTGTTTAGTGTAGTTGGCCTCTTGTGAGTGAGCAGTGGAAGGTTTAGCACATCCCACTGTTTATAGCACCACCCATATTTCTTTTTTTGGGAGGCACATAGTTTTCACAGGAAACTCATAAGAAACTCTAACAGAGATTCTGGACTGAAGTAATGTTGGGCCGCTAGGCTTTGTGCTCACCACCTTGTTAGTCTGGTGAGCATGGAGAGCATGAATTGCACTCATTCTTTTTCCATGGCTTAGAACCCACCAGGGTTCCTCTGTCAACCTGAGGTTGCGGGATAAATCCATCCAGGGTAACTCAATGCCATTGGATGAAGCTTGCATTGGCCACTTCTCACGCCAGGAGAAGGTTATTGTGCCAAACACAGAATGGCCAGCCTGCTGTTATGCTTCTCCTCCCGGTCACATCCTACATTCTGATATACTATAGGTTTGGTATTTTGTAGGTTGTAGGTTGGGTATAGGAGTAAAAAAATGTTTAAAAAAAAAAACAAAAAAAAAAAAAACAAATGCAAATCTCTGCTAAGGAAAATAAGCTGTTAGGATTAGTATTGGTATTAAACATAACAAAGCAGAAACCGGAGGATGTGAATCTTGTGAACACCACAACAACAGGTTTAACATTTAAGCACAGAGGAAGCCCAATACTGAACCTGTTAAACCAGAGAGCTTAAATAGCGTGACTAGTCGCCTGTAAATGGACAGAATAAACACTCACGCACAACAGGAAGTAAACAAGGATCAAAGGATAGTGTGAAAATTAAAGGCGCAGTCAAAATAAGATTCTGAAAAAAAGAGTCTGAAAAACAGGAAAAACCATAGTCACTTTATTAAATCTTTTCTTTAGATTTTGTGGTATCATTTGATAAGATGTGATTGGATTGGTAACAAAAAGCAATGCAAAAAGTACAGTTGAAGCATTGAAAATGTGTATTTATTTAAATATATAGTACATGTGTATGATCATTTCTGTTCCAGTCTTGTCCTTGAATTACTTTAAGTAATTATACTACTTTTAGATAAATGTTTCCCAATGCAGATCCTTGGGGAATCTTGAGAGTGCACTTTTTTGCTGTCAATCCACATGAACCAATCAATTACAAGCACAACAAAATACGAGAGGTGTTCAAGTCAAGCCGGGACTTGTGCTGAAATTTCTTATGATTGAAGGTGTAAAACTGACTGACATTTCCGAAAGACTGTGATAACCCTCTTTAGTTGTACTAAAACGTTCCAATGGTGTAGAATAATGGTTTAAAGGAGGCCATGCGTCCGTGAATAATGATCCTGGGCGAGGTGGCTCAGAGTCCACTGCACTCATTCCTGTGAACGTTCTCCGAAATATAATGATGCTTGAAAATTGATAGATACCCCGTCGCCATCTTGTGGAAAAGACGCATGTGTCTGTGGGAACAGTATACATGAACAGCACACACTAACACCCCCTGCAAAATACAGGAACCTAGCCGGGAGTTACTGCCACATCCCTATACAGTCCCTTCTTGCACATCTGGCTCCAGCGCACTGAGTAAACTTTCTACCTTGATGGTATCCAAGCACTAGTGAAACTGGAATAAGTTAAACATCTGTTTTTTTATTGAGCGCAATCAAAATCCCGGATTGACTTGAATGTGCCTTGTATTTTAAAATAATGTTTTTAAAAAATATTTTAAATATTAAAAAATTAGATTTCCAGAAAACATTGATTCAATTCATTTTAGTTAACTTTACCATGGAGCTAGGGCAAAATGCAGTTACAAATAATGTATATATTACTGTTTAGAATGTCTTAATGGTTTCTGATGTTCTTTTAAATACAGGAGGTGAGTCAAAAGAATGGCAGGATTTCCATGTTGGAGTTTGAGAAAGAGATACTCATTCAACAACAAAAGAACGGAATAAACCTGTGAGTCCAGAAGAGACAATTGTACTCCGTCTCTAACTTTGTAAAATGACCTTGAATGAGCCTTTGAATGTGTCTAAAGTCTATGGCCTTATTTAAGGTAACACTTGTAAATATTTGTAGATAATTGCACATAGGATGTGCAATTAATGTAAGAGTGTGTTTTTTGTTACTTTATATAATCACATGGTGTCCCTTTGCAAATGTGACTTTATTCAAATCAACTTTTTGATGGCCATCCCCCATCTAATTTGATTTCCCAGCTGATATGTTTTTTTTTATTTTTTACTTAAACTGGAACATTACGTTTTTGCTTAATATTTTATACTTGACTTTACAGTAATAATTCACAGCTGAGTCTTTATAACCTGAGATTAAAATGGATTAAAAAAATGAAAAATTAACTGAGGCCAAGTGCTTTAAAAATGAAAAATCACACACAGACACACACACACACACACACACACACGCACGCACGCACGCACGAGCATCCTCAGTTTTGAGTTGTGAGGTGCTTGTATTTATTGTTCCCTAAAAACAAAAGACCTTTATAAGACATGAGATATGAGACACTTCTGGCTTCATTAATCTATAAAAATGATGACAGTCATTAGAACATCCCGGACCATTACATAAACATTCTTCACTGCTTTATTCATCGTGACAATAAGGGAGCGAGCGAGAGTATGTGCATGATATTTGCATTCTCATGAGATTCTGCGACAAATCAACGGATGTAAAATATAACCCAAGGTTCGCAGATCACACTGACACATTTCACCTACAGTAGGTACTGCTGAAAACCTGCCCTCTCTGATTAGAACAATTTATTAAAAAATACTGTGGTTGGGAAAAAAAAGTACTTTGTGGCAACATGGCTGTGTTTAGTTCATCTTAAAACTTTGAAAATAAGATCACAAATGTTTCCTCATGAATATGCTTTTCTGCTTTTGCACACACACACACACACACACACACACACACACACACACACACACACACACACACACACACACACACACACACACACACACACACACACACACACACGCTTTGGTTCAGTTGAGTTTACAAGTGCGCTGAAAGATAGCAGAGTCAATAAGGGTGAGCCAGAAGCTTCACAAGCCTGCAGAGGGTCCTAAAATGACTGGTTAGCATTACTTATTAGAAACATGCTCTGTGCATTTAAAATGCATTCATCATATTTTGCAAAAGTCACTGACATCATAAATTGATGCAAGGCGTGCCTCCAACACTGTTATCCTAAATTTACCTCATTTTTGGTCACTACTGATGGACACCCCCCTCCCCCCCACCAAGCTTTTCAAGTAGTGTGTAGGGCAAAAGAATTACACCACATGATTGGAACACAGCAGGCTTTGTGCTTTTTAAATTAAACCCTTATTTGTCACATATACATTACAGCACCGTGAAATTCTTTCTTCGCATATCCCTGGGTAACTAGGATCAGAGCATAGGGTCAGCCATGATACAGCGCCCCTGGAGCAGACAGGGTTGAGGGCCTTGCTTAAGGGCCCAACAGTGACAACCTGGTGGAGCTGGGGATAGAACGGCCAACCGTCTGATCAGTAAAAAGATCTCAATTTTTGTTAGACACATTTTCCACTCCAAGATGATGCAAAGCAGCCAAACAGGAAAATATACTGTCTATGTCAAACACCATAGCTTCTGAACAAAGCTTCACACTAGAGGGCAGCAGAGTACACAAAGAAAAACCAGCAACCCAGGACTGTTAACACAGTACATATAAGTGTGTATATAAGGTCTGTCTGGAAAGTGTACTGCCATGCAATGTCTGGATTACATGTAATAAACTTCTAATTACGATCCTAGTTCTCGGAGTGTCAGTCACCGATCATTGTTGATCAACATTCTCAGGTGTTTTGCTTGTTGCATGTTCAACTTTTTAGCAGATTCTCGACCATCTTTGAAACACATTTTAATTTGTGCTGCACTTGTCGCATCATCCCACGAAAGCCTTCTGAATCATCCGAATAGTTCAAGGCAAAATGTTATGCAGAATCATTTTGCTCTGCTCGCTCATTTTGAATGTCATTTTGAATACGACGACCACATAGTACGCATGCTCACTCAATGGAGTAGTACACAAGTACAGTAAAGTCGTCACTGTTCACTCATGCACATTCCAGTCCACACTCCTTAGCTGCCAGGTTGCACCAATATCACTCCAGCTGTTTTCGGTATGTTAACAATAGCTGGATTTTTCCAGTCAGACCTCGCAGTTATGCCCCATGACATTCATATTTTCCAGCTCTGTTTCTGCAGCATGTACATACACATTCAACTTTGCTGCAGTATCACACACACTTACACACACTGATCTTTGGTATAATTATCACGTGCTAAGTTATTTTTTATGTACAATTTGCTATTAATGCGGCACGGCGGTGTAGTGGTTAGCACTGTCGCCTTGCACCTCCAGGGTCTGGGTTCGATTCCCAGCCAGGCACGAGTCTGTCTCTGTGTGCATGGAGTTTGCATGTTCTCCTCGTGCTTGGTGGGTTTTCTCCGCGTACTCCAGTTTACTCCTATTACATTTATTGCAAATACACTGTCAATACACGTCACACAGTAATATTTCATTGGACTGCCTTTTGCTTTGCATACGGCATCGTGGGATAATTTCTTGTGCAATGTCACAACATTCATTTCCATCCAGAGTCGCATTACTTTCTCTCCAAGATTTGGTATTGATGATGGGAGAGTCAGATTGCTGTGTAAAGTCCTGTCCAGCACATCCCAAAGATTCTCAGCGGTGTTATGGTCTGGACTTTGTGGTGTCTCATGCTCCCGGTAAACCACTCTGTCACAATTTGAGCCTGATGAATCCTGGCATCGGCATCCTGAAATATGCTTGTGCGATCAGAGTAGAAAAAAAAAAATCTGTTGATGGAAAACTCTGTTCGTTCAGTATATACAGCTGACCTCATTTTTTGGGCACACTGCGGAACCTCGACATGATCAAATGAAGCAACCTTGGATCATAACAGTGCCACATCACTGTCACTTCATCTGTCTCTATTCTTTCTCTGATGCGCCCATCACTCTGGAACACAGTAAATCTGGACTTGTCAGACCACATGACCTCTTTCCAATGCTTCACAGTCCATTCTTTAAGCTGTTGAGCAAATTTTCTCATTAACCTCATTGATAAGTGGTTTTCGTAAGGCCACATAGCAGTTTAGTCCCAATCTTCATATAAGATCAAGTGTGTGGAAATGCTCTTTCTTTCACTGTTAAACATAGCCGTGAGATCTACTGTTGATTTTTTAAATTATTTGATTTCACCAAAAGTTTAAGTAAATTTAAATAAAATTTCTGACCAAATTTCTTTCTTGAAGATAACAGTTTGCCAAAGTTGATGGTCCATCTTCAAAGATTTTAATAATAATAATATACCACTATACAGGTCTTAACACAGTTTAATAGTTTCAGCAAAGTTGTTTTCTTTGCTTGATGCAGGCCAATAATTTGACTCTTCTGAACCAGAGTAACATCTTTGCCACAACCACAGGACATGTCTTCTGAAATAATTGTTTGAGAAATGAGAAGCTACTCAGTGCATCACTCACTCACTCATCATCTATACCGCTTTATCCTGTATTCAGGGTCACGGGGGGTCTGGAGCCTATCACAGGAGACTTAGGACACAAGGCGGGGTACACCCTGAACAGGGTGCCAATCCATCATCGCAGAGCACACACATATACACACACTATGGCCAAATTGGGAATATCAATTAGCCTAACCTACATGTCTTTGGACTGTGGGAGGAAACCGGAGTACCCGGAGGAAACCCACCAAGCACGGGGAGAACATGCAAACTCCATGCACACAGAGACGGGAAACGAACCTGGCCGGGAATCGAACCCGAACCCTGGATGTGCAAGGCTAACCACTACACCACCGTGCCGCCTCACTGCATCAGTTAGGGTTAAAAGACTTCTTGCCAGCACAACCAGATTATTCACTGCAGTCATTATCCAATAGAAGCCTCTTAACTATTTGCTTGGACACACAGCTGCGCACACACAGCTGCCATCTGAAAAAAATCTCCCATAGCATACAGTATGAGTGGGTGAAATATTATTCATGGGAATATTTAAGAGAAAATATATTTTATATATACTCACCATCCAATTTATTAGGAACACATCCAATCATCCGGTCATGTGCATAAAATCAAGCAGACACAGGTCAAGAGCCCCAGACATCAGAATGTGGAAAAATTGCTCTCAGTTACTTTGACCATTGCCATGCTTGTTTGTGCCAGACAGGCTGGTATGAGCATTTTAGAAACTGCTGATGACTATGTACAATCATCTCTAGAGTTTAAACAGAAAAAAAAAGCATCCAGTGAGCAGCAGTTCTGTGGGCGGAAGCACCTTGTTGATTTGAGAGGTCAGAGTAGAATAGCCTGTCTATTTAAAACTGAAAAGGAAAATTATTATTTTTTTTCCAGTTTTTTATATTTCATCAGACAGCTTCTCCACAGTCCACCACATAAGAAGAAATAAGGTTTCATAATAGAAATGTATGCAGCTCATTCCAAGATTTGAATCTATGGCAGAACTGCTTCGGGTTCCTGTGTGCAACTCGTGTCTCATTTGTGTTTGCTGATGAAGAAAATCCTGCCACCACATGTTATGGTTCCTACCCTGGTGGTCCCCCATTGATCTCAGTGCAGTTGATAAGAACTATCTTCACATCTTACACACACACACACACACACACACACACACACACACACACACACACACACACACACACACACACACACACACACACACACACACACACACACAGTCTTCTCTCCATCAAAAGCATAAACACACTTGCAAAGGTGTGCTGAGACTAAACACAACTGCGCTTTGAGCAGAGCATGTGGCTACAAGTTGCAGTAACAGATCCATTTCGCCATGCACAGTCTCTGAGGTGAAGATACATAAGGTGAATGCTGAACGCTGATATGACAGTTACGGGATGTACAGTATATACGCATACATTCGGATCCATTTGGAAATTGACAAAATTTTCATACTTTTTGCTTCTGTACACTACCAAAGGGATTTGGAATCATGTGACCAGTTGTGATTAAACGGTCAATAACAAACAAACCGTCTGCTCCTGGCCATCAAATTGCTGATCAGTCAGTTGTATAATTACTTTTGAGCCTGTCAGAAAGGAGGGACCGTGTAAAAACTTATGTAATTTAGAAATAACTAAATGTTTTTGATAAACCCATTGACTTAAAGCAGAAAATCTACACTTTAATCAAATATTGGCTGTTTATTTTCAAATCCATTGTGTTGGTGGACACATAGGCGTAATCCACTGGGAGGATGTGGGACTGAAACCCGCCGAATATCATATCATAATGATGAAATAAAATTACTAACTGTTATTAAACATGATACAGTGGTCGGCTTCCTTGATTTACTGTAACTGGCAAGCAAACACTAAGTGAGATTAGTTTGTGTCCAACCCGTCCCCTGAATGCAGCAGTAACTGTAAGTGTGAGGAATAACAAGCACATAATAACTGAAAGGGTAAAAGATCAATAAACATTTTTAAATGAAATAAATAAAACAAACAATCTCTTTCCATCAGGAGGTATGCATGCTTATGCATACTGATACTGGAACAACAAAGTGATGAATTACAAATTTAGTGTTGTTACCCAAAGTGAATGACTATGCTCTTCAATTGCACTAATGCACTAAAACTCATGTGAAACAGCCTATTAAAAATTAATAATAATAAAAAAATTATAAATGTAATATTAAAATTATAATAATAAAATGTAAAAAACTTGAAGGACACCCTCTCCATGGGCGGAGAACTCAACCACAACTTTAAACTCAACCGCAACTTTAATCCCCCAAAGTTACGCCCTTCGGGGGGAGAGATGTAAAAAAAAAAAGAAAAGAGTGTTGTATGATTATTATATCCTTTACAAAGAGTTTTCTCTTTCACTGTAAACATAAACCTCTGAAAATAATGTTAAAATTGGAATTACAATTGAAAACTTGCCCTTCTCTGTCACTATGAAGGCAGAATTGTGGGATAGTGGTTAGCACTGTCACCTTGCACCTCCAGGGTCTGGGTTCGATTCCTGCATGGAGTTTGTATGTTCACCCTGTGCTTAGTGAGTTTCCTCCGGGTACTCCGGTTCCCTCCCACAGTTCAGAGACATGCAGATTAGTCTAATTGGTGTTTCCAATCTGCCAGTATTGTGTGAATGAGCGTGTGTGTGTGTGTGTGTGTGTGTGTGTGTGTGTGTGTGTGTGTGTGTGTGTGTGTGTGTGTGCCCTGCGATGGATTGGCACACCATCCTGGGTAGGTTCAAGCGACCCTGTACAGGATAATGCAGTATAAACGATGAGTATCAGTATGAAACGTTTGTCCTCTGTATTCATTTTGAAGGACTTTAAGTTATATGACTTTCAGCTGAAGACTAAAATAAAATCTTAATATCCTGTAAGTTGTGGGTCTAAACTCACATTTCTCACACTCATTACTAAACATATTATCATTTATGTTTTACACCAGCTACTCAGTAATTCGAAAATACTGTCTAAATGATTTAATTTACAACAAATAATTGAACATGAACATTATTTTTTTCCACAATAAGACAGGGCAAATTGATTTGAGAAGCAATATTTTCTTATCTTTACACATGAAAAAAAAAAAAAATCACAAATATATCACATTATAACAACATGCTAATTTGAACATGTTATGCCCTGAACTTGCCTATGTGAACGCCAATAACTGTGATATAAAACTACAAATGAAATCATGTATAAATAAAATCCCACATGAATTTAAACAAATCACACATATGACATGAAAAAATGTGTGAGAGCTTATATAAGAATGATCTAAAACCCACATTTTTATATGCGACGAGTAAATTGTGATTATTTATATGGAAATTTACTTGAGTGTTCAATAAGGCTTTTACACAAAACTCTAAAGTACTATAGAGTATAACTATACCCCAATGCAGATTCTTTAATTGCTCTGCTTTGGTGTGAGCTTATCATTTATTGATAGCCTGCAGACAATTGCATACTTGATTATGACACCGTTTTTGCAAATGAGATACATTATTCTTTCTTGTAATCCTATATGGATGATGTCAATTACATGATTTAATTTAATGACATCAAGTGTTATTAATTTTTCATTCATTATTTCTTTCCATTCCTTTGTTAGCGATTCCAGGGACGTATGCAATATAATCACTTCTGGCTCCTGAACTGTTTAACAGGAGAAGTGTTCCTTTTATGAATGTACTTACATTGCTGTTTTCAGCATGACTAAACTTTCCAAAATAAGACTCAGACAACAGATGCTGATTAATACTTGTTGATGCCTTTTTGTATTTGCAGTTACCGTGTGCCTCGATTGCCTTTTGAAGCAAAAAGAAACCACAGGTCTCCTACTGAGGAATTCAGAAGGCTTTTTTGGCTGATAAAGATCTCGTTCTGAGGCATATTGCCACCCTAATGCATACTTTAATGTGCGTAAGTCCCAGCAGGCCTGCCGCTGAACCGTCAAGGCCAGAGTACCAGCAACACCATTAATTACTGCCTCTTATTCACAAGGATGCAGTAAACAGCTTTTGTTGGATCTGTCACACTTCTGTGAGAGTTAAGATCATTCTTCCGTCCCGCGATGGTTCGCTGACAGTGAACTCTGCTGGTGTAATTGCCCGCCCTCCCATAATTCCCAGTCAACTTGGGCGTTTAGTGGATTGGGCGATAGATTTGCAATAGGAAATGCAAACCACATCCATGCAGGTCTGCTAAAGCATGACAGATAAACAGGTAGTGGATTTCAGGTGGGGTGGGGAGGTGCATTTTTGTGGCTTGCATTAGTTTCCCCCACTTCCTCTGCAAAGAATGGATGGTGGCTTAATAATAAGTACACCAACAGCTAATACTCAGCTTCATACGGTAGATGTTGAGCAGGTATGGAAAAGTGGAAATGAGAAATTTAATCCTTATCAAAAAGGTGCAAAAACACAAAAAGGGCGTGTATTTTTTTGTAATCTAATACTGATGAATTTTGTTCCACGTTATTTTGATATTAAATATTGCATCCCAGTGTGGGGTTTAGCTAAATATTTTTTTTTTTTTTTTTTTGGTGGTAGACTTCTTCTATTAAAATACATTATTTTTTACAATATTACATAACTATACTTACACCAAGTTTTAAAAAGATATTTTATACAATGTTTATGACACTGACGTTTTAAATACTAATAACTGGGACAAGATATAAATCAGTTAGTTAACAAGATGTTTTGACTTAATTTTGAACAGTAACATTGTTCATTAAATATTTCAATTTAATTTCATATTATCTAAAATGATCTGATCACATTGGGAGCACTGTCTTGATACACAATAACAATTCACCCTATCACATTGGAAAACTCAGTAATGGCTATAATTATTAATGTACACATGAAAGAACAACACGCTCTGCAATCCTTTGCTAAGTTATGCTTGACATGACGATTTTTCCCTTTTTGTCCTTCACACTTATCCTCTTGAACTTCAGGGTTAACTGCTGTAAATTATTACGTAGCTACAGTGAAAGGAGTAAGCAAAGAATTTTTAGTCTGAACGCACAAAATAATTTATAATTTCAGAGGTTCAAATTAATATTGTGCACTGGATGATGCAGAGCTACCTTTGTATTGTAGTTTATAAGTATGTAGTATGATGAGCTAATCTGTCTTCTTCTCATATTAAGTCATATGCCAGAAAGAACCTCATTAATTTAAGCACCTCGGTAAAATGCAATGCAGTAGAAATATTAAAATGCAAAAATCATAGCCCTAAGTTAATAGAAATATGAGATGAAAGTGTGACATACCACATTAAAACATTAATACTGTCACGGCTATTTCTCACTTTGAAGTGAAAACGAATACGATGTTCATCACACCAGAGGAGCTTAACCGGGATTAGGTGCATCCGATAACCTTACACAGCTTACAACACTCATGTTCAAGTCATGATGAAATTTTTAACAGCAAAGTCATGTTTTACATTATCATTGTTATCATTGCTTCTCAGAAATTATAGTCTTCTGATAGACAGGTAACAGAGAACAACTTTGGTGTTTGAGCATCGTTGCACCTTGGTACAGCAGGTGCTTATTTGCATAAATTCATGTGAAGCCCAATATTGTGCATCTTTGTTTTGTCATATTCACTGTTAGGTTTTGGTGCTAGGAATGTTTTGCGTGTTTGTCTATGACATTATGTGTAATACCTGACTATTTTATATTCATGGGGTTTGCCATCCAACAAAAGTCCTTCGAGTTTAGTTATCCCTTGTTGGTTGTGTGTGCAGTTTTTTTTTTTCCCGTGTTAATGATGGTTTGCTCCACAGCGATTCTAGAACAATAGCATTAAGAAAACATCCTGACAAGCTAAAAAAAAGCATAGCTGGTAAAGGACATAAAAATGATTCATAAAGAAAGCTGACCTAAGTGAGAATTTCTGTGACTTCCAGTTTAGTGAATAAGTCTGACCTTGTCGCAAAATCTAACGGTGCGTTTTCAGATTTCTTTTGCTTTTGTCCACATAATTCATCAAATTATAAGCATTGGCCTTAATGTTGAGTTCTGAAATTGCAGCAGACCAACAACCCCCAAAACAACCACAAACACCCCGACAGTTTTCACAATTTATAATAACGTAATAATTAATATTTCAGCCTTTAGCTTTTAAGGAGGCTTTTGACACTCTAAGGCTTGTGTGTGTTCTTGATTCGGATATTGTGTGCATGCATTCATTAATATGCAAAAAAAATAAAAGTGAAATAAAAATTTATGACTGTATAAAAGTTCAACTCTGATTCAAATCATTTTGTGCACAGTTTAATTAATTGTCTGAACTGTAAATGTACTAAAATTCTGCATTACATTCACAAAATGCATATCAGTTCTGTTTTTTCCTTTTCTTTGCCATTTTCCCGAAAACTCACATGAAACTAAAGCAACAACAATGTGCTTGTTATATTACAAAAAATGTTATTCTGTCTTCAATGACTTTTCTTGCAACTGGGTAGCAACATAGTCTAAAATTAGGAAACAAAATATATTTAAGATTACCAGCAAAATATATCATGAGAACAATCCTTCTCCATAGATTTTATTTGTGTGTAGTAACAACGAACAATTGGACTGTATATGGGCCATGCTGCTGTTTGTGCTCTCCAAATGATGGAGTCCTTTCAGCAGCTGCAGTCTGTTCAGTAGCATGGTTCCCCATTGTCACTCAAGCTGTGTTTAGACTCTCCATCACTGTTACACTCAGTGAGCTGCCTTATAGCTTCAGCTCCTCTCTCGCTCCTGGGTGACAACTCCATCACGGCATCTGGCAGCCGGAGCTCCAGGAGATTCTGCAGATGTTTGATGTAGCTGATGGCTGCACGTAATGTTTCCACCTTACTCAGTCTTTTATCCTCAAACTCCTGAGGCAGGTGCTCTCGGAGTCGTGCGTAGCCCTCATTCACACAACGGACCCTCTGCCTTTCACGCTCGTTGCGTTTACGGATAAACGCTGGTTCAAAGGAGCAGTCGTACGTGGTCAGGTGTGTGGGGAAGTGTAAGTAGGAGAAGCGCCCACTGTACCTGTGACTGTAGACCGGCTCTAAGTAAGTCTGCTCAAAGTGGAGGCTTAGTGCATCTCTGAACGGCGAGTGCTGGTGCTCCGTGCACAGGCCAAAAGTTAAAGGCCGCACGTATGATCCTCGCTCTGGAAACTCTTGCAAATGGTCAGCAGCCATTAGTCTGCGAAGAGAAAAATTATGCCTTCTGAAATTGACAAATTTCACAGAAAAGTGAATTAAATCACAACAAAAAAAGAGATTCTCTTACTTTGCAAAAAACTGCTATCCAATTCTTCCAGTTGTTCTTTGAGTTGATGTAATTCATAGATACTTGATCTCCAGCCTTCTTAATGTCCAAAGCAGCGAGTTGTTCTCTCTTGGTGAATTTCACATAACTAGACACTATGTAGCAGTGGGTGTGGTCTTAAAAAAAATAAGCACTTTCTTTATGATGTAACCTGCTCACGTCTACGTGCAGATGACATGATAAGTTGATAACTGATACCTGCACTATGGTGGGAGGAGACCACATCATTTCTTACATAGTCTTACATATGTAGGCAGATCTTCTCCTGAAAAGTCACACTGCATGCATGTTTTGAGTCAAGTGCTAAAAAAATAAAACAAATCTAATTCATTAAAAAAAAAAAAAATCCATGGATTTTTTTCTCAGAGAAATCACATCATGCACTGTCTGGATAAAATAACCATTTGACTAAATATATATGGATAAAGTAGATGAGGGAGTTCCAGGTCGGGAATTATTTACACATGTTGCATATCTTATTTCCACATTGAGACTTATAACTTAAAATATTATTCTGTAGCTCACCATTTCCTTCTTTCTGGAGAATTTGTTGCCAAAGAGCTTTGAACTCTTTGTAAAATTAAAACCTAAGAAACACAGTGCCCTCTGTTGGCAAAGAGAGATTTCTACTGTACTTCAGTGGTTCCACTCTTCATATGCTGTATGTCCCATTTAATGTCTGTAATTTACAAGTAAGATTTCATTACAAAACAGATTTTGTGATTTTTGTGTAAACACAAAATATTTGAATTTGAAAAGGGTATAACTGTTTTCTTGTCTGAATAATTATCGGAAAAAACATCAATTTTACAATCAATCAATAAATAAATACATACATAAAAAAACACTACCACCAACAAAAACTCAAGGAAAAACTGAAAATGATCACACACAAGCAAAAATGGGTCCTTTGTACAAGCACCTACAAAAACTGCAGGAAAACTCACTATAGATACACGCTACTGGGAATACACACTAGATGCGCTAGGACTAGATGCGCATCATGCATGCACACATTCACCCTTAGGGAGCTTTCAGAAAACTCAATCTTCACAACGATATGTTTCTTGGAAACCTTCAAACATGAAGGAAATGCACACTCTGAGGTGCTGAATTGCATAGTTGATGATTTTTTCTATGAGGTATGTCATATAGCTAATGAAACAAAACCAGGTAAATTCCAGGCTTACCAAATTGACTGGAACATCCAGAAAAGCACATAAGAACAAATACTGCAGCTGGACAGTTATTTCCACCTCAACACCTAAAAAGAAATATTAGATTGAATACGAATTCCAATAGTATGGCTTGGACAGTATAATAGATGATTTATCTCAAGCACCACAAAATGTAATCTTAGCACCTTTAAAAACAATGATAATACACCATTATTATAAAAAAAATCATGTAACAACATACAGTACCATTACAGTTTAATCTGCTTAGAGATGCAATGAGCATCGATGTCCAGTTTTCTTGATGGCACAATGTTACTCTCTGACATAGGTGGTAGCGTAGCTTACATAACATCAGTTGTAATGACAGTTTAACTTGATGTTAATTAAAACTATATAAAAAAATAGATAGAAATAATAAAATAATATTAATAATCAATAATTACTATTAATAGCAAGGTGTTATGAACAAGACACAATACAGAGCATGTTACATTCTCATTAGTGGCTGATCCCCACTAAAGGTCTGATCCCAGAATCACTTCTAGACAGTATTACAAAAAAAAATCAAACAGATGAGTTTATTTGACTGATTACAACAGCAGGACACTGTAAAGGGGGGAGATGTGGTTAAGTAGTAATCTTATAATAATCTAAAGTTACGTCAGAACATTAAGCGTAGCATATTTGAGCCCTAAATTGCTCCCATATCTCGCTTTTTTCTTTATCTCTTCTTGTGTATAGATGCCATTATTGGCTACTGTGCCCCCAGCATGATCCCAAATAATAAACAACCAGATGTAGAGTGCTTTCTCTACATCTGCTGTGTTTCTAAGTGACCTATCACAACTTGGAATAATGTATTCATTATAACCAAACCCCTTTTCACAATTTTGCAAATCTGCACCAACATATCATCTGCATCACTGCCATGATCTCATTGGAGCTTGCATAATGTTAACAAAAATAACATCCTGAATGTTTATTCTGAAACCATGAAAAAAAGAATTTGACATAATAATTATGTCAGTCTAATATAGAAAATATTGTGCTTTCCGTTCAATAAATGAGAAACCTTTCCCATCATATTTTTGCAACACTCAATATAAAAAAGTGGCAAGTACTGTTACTGAGTACAACCATGCTCATCTTTTCTTTGGTGAGCTTTTTGTGATTAATCCAGTTTCTCTTAGGCGCTATGGAGGAAAAGAACAAGTTTCTCCTTTTTTTTGTTTTTTCTACTTGGTTCTGTAATGACCCCACTTTTAAACTTTCCTTCTTAGCACTAGCATTGCCAAAAGAGATTTAAAGAGACAATAAGAGGACCTGGGATGTCCTTTCCTTTAAAGTAGAGGATAAATCTGTAAATGCTCCAGTCTTTTTTTATTGATCTACATCAGTGTCTTGTCCTCTAGAAACCACAAGACTGTACTTTTTCGTTCTTGCCAATCGCATAGAAAATACAACCACAGTAGCGGGTAGAGTGTGTTGGTTCTTAATGACCTCACTCTGTTTGATCCTTGAATTTCACTGAATTCATAAGCTGCAATATAAAAGGGTTTCTACAGAAAATAGAGAGAATCTGAAATTGTTTATATAGGAGTATATATACACACGTGGACAAAATTGTTGGTACCCTTCAGTCAATGAAAGAAAAACTCACAATGGTCACATAAATAACTTTAATCTGACAAAAGTAAGAATTTAAAAAAATTCTATGAATGTTAACCAATGAAAGTCAGACATTGCTTTTCAACCATGCTTCAACAGAATTATTTAAAAAAAATAAACTCATGAAACAGGCCTGGACAAAAATGATGGTACCCCTAGAAAATACTGAAAATAATGTGACCAAAGGGACATGTTAATTCAAGGTGTGTCCACTAATTAGCATCACAGGTGTCTACAATCTTGTAATCAGTCGCTATATATATAGGGCTATATATAGGGCTCCAGGTAGTCACTGTGTTGTTTGGTGACATGGTATGTACCACACTCAACATGGACCAGAGGAAGCAAAGGAAAGAGTTGTCTCAGGAGATTCAAAGAAAATTATAGACAAGCATGTTTTTTTTTTTTTTTTTGGATTTTTCCCCGATTTTCTCCCTAATTTAGTCGTGTCCAATTCCTCCCCGTCACTAGGGGGCTCCCACATTAAGGCTACTACTAAGGCTACTACATTAACTACATTACTACATTAATGTAGTTAACTACATTAAGGCTACTACTCCCACATTAAGACTACTCCCACATTAAGGCTACTACTACCACTCAGCCGGGAGGGCCGAAGACTATCACGTGTTTCCTCCGAACCACGTGACGCCAGCCGACCGCATCTTTTCGAACTGCTCGCTCGCGCAGCGAGCAACAACACACTCGGCGTAACACTCGGGCGGCGTAACACACTCGGAGGACAGCGCTATCCGCTCCCTCCGTTGCGCGAGCTCACAGACGCCCCTGATTGGCTGTAGAGCCAATCAGGGAGCACTAAGTACCTCTCATCCCCCCTCTGAGAGAGCTCGGCCAATCAGCTCTCTCTAGACCTCCGGCTGCGAGAGGTTACAGCACCACCCGGGATTCGAACTAGCGATCTCCGGATGATAGGGCGAGCGCTTTAACCACTGCGCCACTCGGAGGCCATAGACAAGCATGTTAAAGGTAAAGGCTATAAGACCATTTCCAAGCAGCTAGATTTTCCGGTGACTACAGTTGCACATATTATTCAGAAATTTAAGATCCATGGGACTGTAGCCAACCTCCCTGGACGTGGCCGCAGGAGGAAAATTGATGACAAATCAAAGAGACGGATAATCCGAATGGTAACAAAAGAGCCCAGAAAGACTTCTAAAGAGATCCAAGGTGAACTTCATGAAAGTCAGTTTCATGAAGGAACTCAAGGAACATCAGTGTCGGATCGCACCATCCGTCGTTGTTTGAGCCAAAGTGGACTACATGGGAGACGACCAAGGAGGACACCATTGTTGAAAACAAATCATAAAAAAGCCAGACTGGAATATGCCAAACTACATGTTGACAAGCCACAAAGCTTCTGGGAGAATGTCCTATGGACAGATGAGACAAAAATGGAACTTTTTGCCAAGGCACATCAGCTCTATGTTCACAGACGGAAAAATGAAGCATATCAAGAAAAGAACACTGTCCCTACTGTGAAACATGGAGGAGGCTCTGTTATGTTCTGGGGCTGCTTTGCTGCATCTGGCACAGGGTGTCTTGAATCTGTGCAGGGTACAATGAAATCTCAAGACTATCAAGGGATTCTAGAGAGAAATGTGCTGGCCAGTGTCAGAAAGCTGGGTCTCAGTCGCAGGTCATGGGTCTTGCAACAGGACAATGACCCAAAACACAGCTAAAAACACCCAAGAATGGCTAAGAGGAAAACATTGGACTATTCTAAAGTGGCCTTCTATGAGCCCTGACCTCAATCCTATTGAGCATCTTTGGAAGGAGCTGAAACATGCCGTCTGGAAAAGGCACCCTTCAAACCGGAAACAACTGGAGCAGTTTGTTCATGAGGAGTGGGCCAAAATACCTGCAGAGAGGTGCAGAAGTCTCATTGACAGTTACAGGAATCGTTTGATTGCAGTGATTGCCTCAAAAGGTTGTGCAAAAAACTATTAAGTTAGGGGTACCATCATTTTTGTCCAGGCCTGTTCCATGAGTTAATTTTTTAAAAATAATTCTGTTGAAGCATGGTTGAAAAGCAATGCTTGACTTTCATTGGTTAACATTCATAGAATTCTTATTTATTATTACTTTTGTCTGATTAAAAAGTTATTTCTGTGACCATTGTGAGTTTTTCTTTCATTGACCGAAGGGTACCAACAATTTTGTCCATGTGTGTGTATATGTATATATATATACACATATATAAATCACACACACACACACACATATATATATATATATATATATATATATATATATATATATATATACATACACACACAATACACATTCTCATATGAAGTAAATTTATAAATGGCAAGGTTCCGCTGTACATACAGTATATATGAATTTAATTTGTTTTGGAGGCAAGATCTTAAGGCGTAAATTTGTATTGTGATATGAATTTGCCTATAAGAAATAATGCAGATAATCCATTTCCAACACTATAATAATAATATTTATATTTTATAATCATATATAATAACATTTCGGTAAATAAAGAATTAAATAAACAAATTTCTCTTGGCTTTCCACTGAGGCAAACAAGTTTTAAATGGCTCTTAGCTGGCGTCCGGTTCGGTTTGTTTGTTTGTATGCCGGTGAATATTAAAATTAAAATAAAAAATGGAAATTATCTACCATTTCCAAGGTGGTTATTCTCTCCACCTTTTGGCTACATTAGAATTGTTGGTTGGCAACTGTAAGTCGCCAGCCCTGCCAGTTGCAGTTAGTTAGTTCTGCAAGCGGTGGAAAAATACTCTATGTGCTGCTCCTTCGTGCCTATGGCTATATCTTAGCCTTGTTGATGTTCAGTACAACAGCACTTCTTGTGTTATGTTGCTTAATTACAACCACAACTGATAAAGTATACCGCAGAATTAAAGGAGTAATGGACGAATATTGGACAGTAGCTATATTGTCTTCTTCATGTCTAAAGGGTATAATTATCATTATATTACTAAAGGGTATAATTAATCTCTATTTTAACAATATACTACTTTATCAATGTATTAGTGCTGATTCTGGTAAATCCTTAAAGGCTGGCTCCTCACAAAGACCAATATCACCTCAAATTACTTTCAGATTTATAGAGGGCAAAGATTTATTTAGCCTACTTCCTCAACCACTGACCAATAGGCATCATCTGCTTTACTGTTCCCTTCATGTCCCTAGGTGTCCACTGCAGTAAATCTTTGTGTTAGGGGTACCAAGGCCTTTCCATCTTTTCTATCACCTCTGAATCCTAATTTCCAGTAGTTCAAATCATCTCATATCTCATCTTTTATCCCAATCTTTGACTTATGGCCAACAGCAAAGTGTAGAAACTGCACTGAAGCTCTGCATAGAGTATGAAAAAAAGAAAGCATACATGTAGAAAAAGTATGCAGTCACTGACGTGTTGTCAGAGGTCTAGCTGGTGGTACTGGCTAGACCGGCTGATGGTGTGGTTGCATGAAGGCAGAAGGGTTTTCAAACAGAAATAGTCTTTATTTATAATACAAATTCAAAACAGACACAAACAAACAAAGGAAGCAAAACAACAAACTCAAACTAAAACTAGGGCTCAGGAAAAACACAGGGAACGGCGCGCTAACACAGGGAACTGACGGAAGGAAACATGGAGCTGGAGCTAACTAAAGACACATAGGGGGACTGGAGACTAGAGACAGGACCGGAGACTAGAGACAGGACCGGAGACTAGAGACAGGACCGAAGACAGGACCAAGAGCACAGAGACTAGAGACAGGACTGAAGACAGGACCAGGAGCACAGAGACTAGAGACAGGACTGAAGACAGGACCAGGAGCACAGAGACTAGAGACAGGACCAGGAGCACAGAGACTGGATGGGTTAGTAGTTAGTGAGGTTAGTAGCTACATGGAATACTGGGGATGCTGGATGCTGACCTAACCGGGTTAGTAGCTAATGGAGTTAGTGGCTAACCGGGTTAGTACTGACCTAATAAGGAAACAGAACACAAGAAGGCAAAGCACACATGAGGCTATTCCAAACTAGCGGCTAACCTACTAGCGACCAGAACCACTAGCAGTAAATCCCTCTAGAGGCTAGCCTACTAGTGGTTAACCCTGTTAGCAGCTAGGCCCTCATGTGGCTACACAAAACTAAACAGACAAAGAACTACACCAGTAGGCTGACACTGGGGAGACACAGTCTAACTAAACAATGAACAAGGCAGCTCCATGAATCCATCAGAACAAGGAACATACAGAAAGTCAAAACTAGAGCCCTCTGAAAACAAAGGTTACAAAACATAAACCAAATATAAACTTAAAGAAACAAAAAGGAATGCCCACATGACCGTACATACGTACGTACATACATACATACATACATACATACATACAATGCTCGACCAGTTTCCCAGAACAAACTGCTATTTATAAACACTTTAATGAGCTTCAAGTCAGCACTCATCACCTGACTGAGGTGCCTTCTGGGAAACTGAGTCGACCAACAAAAGCTACAGACAGAAAGACATCAACAGTGACCTCTAGTGGAGGTTCCTAACACGTGTAATTGAAAACCTCAATTTTATATTCATTTGGAGTTCACAAGCTTAATCTTGTGGCTACAATTATGTTGCGGCTATGATATTCCAAAGTCATAGGTGCAAACTGTGCATAGTGAACCGACTTTATTAATGAGGCCTCTAGTGAATTACCTACAGACATACAGAGTAATTGTACTTTGTGCAATGTTTCAAGCCATTGACTTATGACACTATATCCTATGACAGTATATGGTATATCTTAGGATCATTCCAAGGATCGTATCGGCGACAGTATATCTTAGGATCATTCTGAGACTGAAGTAATGTGTAATATCAATTATATACAAACTTAGGTTTTTAGGCGCAATGGTCTATTTGAAAGGGGTTCTTTGTTTCTAACTTGTGAGTTCAAAATATTCCTGGAAACACAAGAAGCTTAAGCTAATAATAATTAATTATACTTAATGTTGATATAATAATTCATGGTCTGGCTAAACTTGAGTGAAGTTTAAAGATAGTTCATAGTAACAATTTAGCTAAATCTGTCTCCCATACGTACACTGAAAGGAGCACAAAAATTAAGGAGCTAAATGAGCCAGGGGAAATCTGAGTGTGACAGTTGTCTTCTGTTTATATTGCTTCTATCTGCCTTCTGTTATCATTCTTTGGGAAACCATGTGTTACACTGACTAACGGTTAGCGTTCATATTTATAGTTGTATATATAACGAACATTTATTAATAGAGAGATAATGAGAATTTAAAGAAGTAATAATAATAATAATAATAATAATAATAATAATAATAATAATAATAAGCTGAGTACTGTGGTTACATACATTTCTAAAGATAATCAGCATACGTGTTAAATGTTTTCATTCAAATCAAAATGCATTTATTAAAGATACATATTTTCAATGTTTTCTTTTTTTTTTGTGCAATATGTATTAGTAAACAAATGCATTGCCTACAGTTCTTGTTGTAGATTTATACACTGAATTATATCTATTTAGATGAGAAAACAGCAGCAATGAGCAGTTGTAATAGAATAAAATCAATGTTTACGATTTATTACTTCACATACATTACCCAATGACACTTGCTGTGGTTTTCCTATTTTTCATTCATTGCTCTGGGTATAGCAAAATGCTAGCAGGAAGTATTTGTGTGGTAGGTTTAGATGTAGTGGTTTTGTGAGGTAGAGATTCAGAGGGGAGTTGTTCAAAAGAGGAGTGATGTGAAGAAAAGATATAATAGAAGTAATTGGCTAAACTGGGGATGAAAGAGAAAAGGATTGTGTTACTGTCTGCTTTAATGAAGACTTAAATTAATGAGTGTGTCTTTCAGTGCATCAGACACCCCATGCTCTACTCTTCACAGATTAAATTAATAAATAACACTGAAAAATTTGACCTAAAGCATACAAATGGTGCAAGCCAATTAAAACGAGAGGAGCAAGAGACTAGAAGAAGCTTTTTGAAAACATTCTCAAGCCTGCTCTTTACCTGAAACGATACAAGGTCACTTGCAACAATCTGATGCTATGTTTGTAAATTGATCTTAGATCAGGGGATACAATTAAGTTCTAGTTGCAATAATGATACAGTCTAAGGTTATTAAAATTACTCAATAAACTCTGGACAATAAGACAGGTGTGCATTGTTGAAGAATGCACATTGGCTATTTTGGTTATACACTAAAACTAAATTAGACTAAACGAAATAGCACAAAATCTACAGTTTTATGCAAATCTCTTATATGATTATATGAAATATTAAATTAATGATATGAAATGTACTATTAATAGACTTTATAGTTTACTTGAAACTAAACACCAGGTTCTTTTGAAAGTGCGATAGTATCAGTCACAAAATATACTTAATTAAAAAAAATCCTTGAAAATACATAATAACTAGAACCCAAAGTGAAAAGAGAAAGTGTTTATTTGGGAATAAATGTTGACTTCAATCCAGATCTATAACATGTGCAATATACCATATCACCTACAAGGTCCTTTTTGTATTGTCATGCGCACTCACCGCGACCGGCACTAGGACCCGGAAGTAGTACGGTCGCGATTCAGGAAGTATAAAAGGAAACAAAATGGCGCCGCACATCGCTCAGTCATTGAGTTTTCCAATGCCGTCTCCGACGCTATCTCTCCAATTTCGTGAGTACTCACCATTTTGTGCCATTTTCCTGATTAAGTGTGTGTTGTTAGAACGCGGGTTTAATTGTGTAAACTCTTGCTCTCTGTGTGAGAGAGTTCTAAGAATAAACCGTGTGGTTATCCTGCCTGCTCGCGCTGCTTCCGCGTTTGGGTTTATCCTCCACGCTACACGGGCAAACTGCTAGTCTTCTGATTCGCCTCCAGTTGCCCTGTGACAGAATGACTGAGCCAGCAGTAAACCCAGCGGATTACGCTCACCTCTGCGATGTGGTGAATGGACATGCTAGGCTGATTGAGCAGCTGCGCGGTGAGGTCGCAGCTCTCCGTGCTAGCGTCCAAGACATCGCGGCCTAGCGTCGCGAGGTCGCAGAGCGGCAGCAGGAGAGCGCGCCGCTCCGCGAGGCGGCATCTTGGCCGGCTAGGCCGTCGCCCGCGGTGGCGGCTGCGCCGCCACTCCCTCCCCCCTCCGATGTGTATTTAGCTTTACCGGACAAATGGGACGGCACAGATGGGAAGTGTAATGTTTTTTTACCCACACTGGATCTTGTGTTTGAGTTTAATTCCACCAGATACTCCACAGACCGGTTGCGCATGCCCTTCTTGTCTCATTGCTGTCAGGGCAGGCAGCTGAGTGGGCCACGGCGGTTCTTCGCTCCGATTCGGACACAGCACATTCATATAATGAGTTCACCTGTCAACTAAAACTCACTTTTGAACATCCTGCTGCTGAGGTGGAGACCGACTCAAAGTTATACCATCTACGGCAGGGAGATTTGTCCGTGAGCTGCTACACGGCAGATTTCAGGATCCTCGCCATCCAAACCACCTGGGGAGACACCGCCCTCTGGACGGCCTACTACGAGGGACTTGCTTCCCGTATAAATGACGCACTCGCTGGACGAGAGCTTCCCACTACTTTGGAGGCAAAGTACTACTCTGATCCAACTCGCCCTCCGAATAGACCAACGACTGGTCTCTCGTCCGAGGCCAGCTCCCCGGACCCTGCCGCCTGCCACTTCATCACCATCTCCGACCACGCCACGACCCTCCACGTTCCTTGCCTACAATCCAGTCCCTGTTGCACGCCCCTTTTCCACTGCCATCACCACCGGACCTGTCGGATCTCTACCTCCCGCCGTGGTTGACACTGGAGCCGGGGAACCCATGCAATTAGGACGCGCCTCCTTGCCCACTGCAGGGAGAGAACGACGTTTCAGAGGAGGGCTCTGTGCATATTGTGGGTCAGCGTTGCATCACAGAGCTATCTGCCCTCTTCGCCCGGGAAGACGCTCAGGCCCGGTGAGTAAGGAGGGCGACTCGCCGGGTTCCCTCCACCTCTCTGCCACCACTACGAACATTTCCCATCTCACGGTGCAAGTACACCTCCAGTTTGGCCACAAACGGGTCAGAAGTACGGCGTTCATCGACTCTGGTGCCGCTGGCAACTTCATTGCCTCTTCCTATGCCAAAGAACTGGGAGTGGAACTCGAGGCGTTATCCCAGCCCGTTCGGATTGCATCTGCCGACGGTCGGCCCCTGTCATCCAGCCCTATCATCACCCAGACCCAACCAATCACGTTAATCATCGACATCAACGCCATCCCCGTCGCCTACCGAGACCTGGCTGAAGTATTCTGCAAGTGACGGGCCACTCACCTTCCTCCTCATCGCCCCTACGACCTGGCGATTGACCTTTAGGAGGGTTCTGTTCCTCCCCGCGGCCACCTCTACTCACTCTCTACCACCGAGACGCAGGCCATGGAGAAGTATGTCACCGACGCCCTCCGCAATGGCACCATCCGGCCCTCCTCGTCACCTGCCGCCGCGGGGTTCTTCTTTGTCAAGAAAAAAGGTAACGGCCTACACCCGTGTGTCGACTATCGGGGGCTCAACAATATCACCATCAAAAATTGTCACCCACTGCCTCTTACCAACTCTGCCCCGGACACCCTCTCTGGCGCCACCATTTTTACAAAGTTGGACCTACGGAGCGCCTACAACTTGGTGCGCATCAGAGAGGGTGATGAGTGGAACACGGCTTTCATCACCCCAACAAGACACTATGAAAGCCTGGTCATACATTTCGGACCCCGCCGCCTTTCAGCAGTTTATTAATGACATCCTCCGAGATATGTTAGGCCGGTGGGTTTTTGTCTACTTAGACGACATTCTCATATACTCCCGTACCGTTGGTGAACATGTCCAACACGTGAGGGCAGTCCTCAAGAGACTGCTCGCCCATCAACTGTATTGTAAGTTGGAGAAGTGCGCCTTTCATAAGCGCTCCACCACGTTCCTGGGTTTCGTCATCTCACCCCAGGGTGTTGCCATGGACCCGCAGAAACTGGAAGTTGTGCGTCATTGTCTTCTACCGTCGCTTTATCCGGGGCTACAGTACAGTTGCAGCACCTTTAACCGCCCTGACACGACCATCATCTCACCCCTTCATCCTCAACTCTACCGCCATCTCCGCCTTTCAGGAACTGTGTCATCGCTTCACCACCGAACCAATCCTCCTCCATCCAGATGCAAGTAAGCCATTCGTTGTGGAGGTGGATGCTTTGGATGTGGGCGCCGGAGCCGTTCTCTCCCAACGAGGTCCAGACCAGAAGCTACATCCTTGTAGTTTCTTCTCCAGGAAATTTAACCCCACTCAGCAGCGATACGGGGTAGGGGACCGCGAGCTGCTGGCCATAAAGTGGGCCCTGGAGGAATGGCGACACTGGCTCCAGGGCACCAGAGAGCCGTTCATCATCTGGACCAACCATCAAAACCTAATCACCATCTGGAATCTAAGACAGCTCAACCCAAGACAGGCGCGGTGGGCTCTTTTCTTCGAGCACTACAATTTCCATCTGTCGTACCGCCCGGGGTCCAAGAACACCAAAGCCGATGCCCTCTCTCGACAATACGAAGAGGACGTTCCCCGGGCGGACCCCGCGCCTGTCCTCCCACCAACCGGCAGGAGTGCCGCCTGGACGACTCTATGTGCCTCGTGATGTCAGAACGGAGGTCCTTCAATGGTGCCACTCATCACCCCTCTCCGGACATCCTGGCACCAAACGCACCCTCCAATTCGTCCGGCATGCCTTCTGGTGGCCGTCCATGGCAAAGGACACCGAGGAATTCGTCCAGGCATGCCCAGTTTTCTGCCAGGGCTAAAGACACCAACCAGCCAACACCGGGGGAACTTCACAGCACAACCACTCCCGGTTCCCCGTCGGCCCTGGACACACATTGCCGTTGACTTCATCACGGGCCTGCCGGTCTCCGAAGGGAAGGATACCATCATGACCATCGTCGACCAATTCTCTAAAGCCGTGCACTTGGTGGCCCTCGCCGGACTCCCGTCAGCTAAAACCACAGCCGAGCTGTTATTAGAGCAAGTCCGCTTGCATGGGTTCCCAAAGGACATCGTCTCGGACAGAGGGCCCCAGTTCACTGCTCAATTCTGGAAGGCCTTCTGCCATCTGATCAACTCCACCTGTAGTCTCTCATCCGGATACCACCCTCAGACTAATGGTCAGACGGAACGGGCCAACCAACAACTGGAGCGCTATCTGAGATGCTTCGCCGCCGATCGTCAGCGCTCCTGGGCCCGCTACCTTATCTGGGCTGAACTCTCCCACAATCTCCATGTTTCGTCCGCCACCGAGTTGAGTCCATTTGAGGTATGCCACGGTTTCCAACCTCGATGTTCAACCACCAAGAACCGGAGGTTGATGTGCCGTCGGCCCAGCAGTTGGTCCGTAGGGACTGTGGGACCAAGCAAGAGCAGCCATCCATCGTGCCAACACTCGCTACACCACTCAACATCGCCGTCGACACCCTCCGGGACGGTTGTACAATGTAGGTGACAAGGTCTGGCTATCAACAAAGAATCTGCATCTTCACACAGAATCCCATAAACTTTCACCCAGGTTCATCGGCTCTTACCGTGTCACCCTCTGGATCAACCCTGTCACCTACCGGCTCCAGCTGCCTGCGGCGCTCCGAACCCACCCGGTATTCCACACCTCTCAGCTCAAACCCTTTATCACTTCACCTATGGTTCCACCCACCCACCCAACTCCTCCTCCCCGGATCATCGAGGGCGGTCCTGCCTATACTGTACAGCGGATCCTCGACTCACGGCCTCGGGGCAGAGGTATGCAGTACCTGGTCGACTGGGAGGGCTATGGCCCCGAGGAACGGTCGTGGATCCCGGCTCGGTTCATTCTCGACCCCGAGCTTATACGGGACTACCGTCGTCAGGTATCCTCCACCCCAGGACCATCAGGAGCCGGTCCTGGACGGGGGGGTACTGTCATGTGCACTCACCGTGACCGGCACTAGGACCCGGAAGTAGTACGGTCGCGATTCAGGAAGTATAAAAGGAAACAAAATGGTGCCGCACATCGCTCAGTCATTGAGTTTTCCAATGCCGTTTCCGACGCTATCTCTCCAATTTCGTGAGTACTCACCATTTTGTGCCATTTTCCTGATTGAGTGTGTGTTGTTAGAACGCGGGTTTAATTGTGTAAACTCTTGCTCTCTGTGTGAGAGAGTTCTAAGAATAAATCGTGTGGTTATCCTGCCTGCTCACGCTGCTTCCGCGTTTGGGTTTATCCTCCACGCTACACGGGCAAACTGCTAGTCTTCTGATTTCGCCTCTGGTTGCCCTGTGACATGTATGATAAAATACACTGTTTTTGTACCATGATTAACTACTGACCATTTTGATTAATTAATTAATAAATTAAGTACTGATATAGATGCAAAATGCTTGTTTATTTTGACTTACAGTAATAAAGTGCCCATTGATGATAGGTTTACTGTACAGTGTGGGTGTACCTGATAAATGAGCAACTTGGCCCTGCTGTTACACCAAAATAATGTACAATTAGTGTGTTCAAATCTATATATTATATGTATGAATAGTAAGTGTAAGGAAGGTATAAAAGGAATAAAAAAATTCCCCAAGCAAAGATACCCAATCAATGGATATTCACTATGGTTGAGTGCATATGATCATATTTTTCATTTCACAATTTCTTGCAGTTTCCCCTGGATATCAAACTGAACAAGACCTGGTGCAATCTCACACACAAACCATAGATCACAACCAAGCAAAACAACTCCAGGCTGCTTTTACGTCAGTCAAGCATCAATATATAGATAACCGAGTGAGTCTGTCAGTCATTTATGAATACGAATTTGATGAAAAAGAAGCACAAATAGGGACTTTTGATTCTTCCAAAGACTGTTCTTCAAAGGAAATATTCACCATACATATTCAGTCTCTCTCTCTCTCTCTCTCTCTCTCTCTCTCTCTCTCTCTCTCTGTTAGTGTTAAGACTCTGAGGTCTCTGTGTTTAGTTTTATGAGGTCTTTGAGCTATGAACTGATTGTACCCACTTTTTACACACTTTACCCCACATGTGAAAAAACAATGTTGAGTAGGCCATGCTGCATTCATTTTATTGACTTTTGTTGCCTCGAACTTAAAACAGTGGGACAACATGAGGTCCATCTGCATGTGTTGTACAAGTAGCACATGACTGCATTTAGTCTGTGTTAGTAATAATGTGCCTGCTAATTTCTCACTTTGTAAATCCGTAACAGACTGTGAAAACTGGGATGTTGTGTATATCTAGTTTTTTTTTGGAAACTCAAAGCAATTTAATGGACATCATTTGTGCACAATTCTGATTAATGTACTGTGTAATGTGTTTCTCAGCAATTTTCTGTAAACTGTTTTTTCAGTATTATTATTCAGAAATGTACTGACAATCTAGCCTTTTTACAGTCATTATAATGCTATGCGGCCAATAATTTGTTTTTGGCAACCACTATTGTGGTTCTATAGTATGCAATAGAACTATAGTATGCAATGTGCACCATTTATAGCTTTGTACAGTATATTGCATACCTGTGTAACTAACGGTCAATAAAATATGATTGGAGCCACAGAAAATATTGTGCATTTTGAATGACTTTGATCAGATAAAAGGGTTAATCTCTAATGCTGCTTAAAACTAAAAATGATCCAATGAAGCAGCAGAGAAAGGCTTCAAGCCAGGCAATATTTTTTTATTGGGAGTGCAATGTTGGTACAATAATAGCAATGTGCTAGCTAGAATAAATCTTCTGTTGGCAGTGGTTAATCAACATGGGTCTCTCTGTCTTTCTTTCCCACGCTGGTGGAATCCAAGCTGGTGAATTTGACAGACTTGACATTGATTGAGAACTCCTAAATCATGTTTGAGTCTGCGGCTAAATGGAGCGTAGGGCCTGCTACTGCCACTTAAGCATGAGTGAAAAAATGAGAGACCTTTAACAATACAGTATCCTCAAGCTAAATTACTGGGTACATTTTGTTTAAACTCAACCTTGAAAGTTCACAATTAACTTAAATCAATGATTTAGTAAAGCATTTTATTGTTGTATGAGTCATTTTCAAAATACAACAATCAATGTTTAATCACTTAAAAAACACACAAAGACTTTGTAGTTTTAATTGCTTATTGTTCAGGACTTGCAACCAAGGGAGAAAAAAAAATCTGTTGGCTGTTCTGGGCAAATTAAACTTATTAGAAAAAACAATATTAGAAACTGCATTTAAAAATGGCTTTTTGAAAAGACTATTTCTTGCCTGTGACATTAGGAGCATTTAATTTTATACACTTTACATAGATTTATAAATTTTTCATATTATTTTTTTCCTTTGTAAATCTTGAAAAAAAAAAACTTGATTGGTAATCTTTTAATTATTTTAATTCTCAACAGATGACGCCAAATTACATGTCAATTCATTCCAATCACAAACAACAGAATTAACCTCATGTGTCAGTCAAAACAACAATCATCTTAAGTATAGGAAATGTTGCTTTGTATTCCCACAAGTCTCACATGACAACAGAGCAGAAGTTGAGCCAAGTTGTAAGATGACACGCACCAATCAGGCATAACCTTAAAACCACCTGCATAATCCTGTGCTCTCAAAACAGCTCTGACCCATCAAGGCATAGACTCTTTAAGACCACTTATGATGTGGTGGAATCTGGCACCAACATGTTAGCGGCAGATCTTGTAAGTCCTGTAATACAGATACTTGATCAGATTGAAATCTGTGGAACACCTTGAATGCTTGGTCATGTTTTTCTAACCATTCCTGAACATTGTTTTTGCAATATGGGATGGTGCATTATCCTGCTGAAAGAGGCCACTGTCATTTGGGGAAACAGCTGCCAAGGAAAGTGTGTATTTGGTTGGCAAAAATGGTTAGGTAGATGCCAAAGTAATATTCAGATGAATGCCTGGAACCAAGGTTTCCCAGCAAAATATTGCCCAGAGGATTGCACTGCCTTCTCCAGCTTGCCTTCTTTCCATAAAGCATTCTGGTGGCATCTCTTCCCCATTGTTAAAGCCTGGCAAATAGTGCTGAGTAAAGTCATGTCATAAAAAAAAAAAAAAATCAACATTAGAAAATACAGCTATGTTTAATAGTGAAAGCAACAACATTTCCACACATACAGTACAAAGAGAACTCATGGGGTTGGGACTAAACAAGTATGGTGTAAAAAAAAAAAAAGAAAAAAAAAAAGCATGTGTTAGTGAAGTTAATAATAAAAAAAAAGCCTTAAATTTTCTAGAGAGAGATATAGGGTGGACTTTTTGAAAGAAATCACGTGGTCTAATTGGTCTGAAAAAGATGACATGGTTTTAGGGGAGTGTTATGATCTGTGGTTGCTTCAGTTGGTCGGGTCTGTGGCAGTAAAATAAAGTCAGCTGACTGTACTGAATGACCAGGTTATGCCCATTCTTCATCATCATCGCCTATACCGCTTTATCATGTGTACAGGGTTATGGTGGGCCATTGGGGAGCCAATCCGTCACAGGGCATACACACATACACACACTCACACACTATGGGCAATTTGGGAACACAAATAATTTTTTGCAACACTATTTGTTGTGTGACAAAAAAAAAGCTGTTTGATATAAAGTTGGATTATCATGAGGCTGGATGAGATATAGAGGATTTTCCACTACAAAGTAGGTCTAAAAAGTAAAATCTGACAAGCTATCTTTGACATCTCAAACTTCAATGACACTCTGATACTGAAAGGAAAATGTGAAAGAGATGAAGAGGGAGACCAAAGCAGAACTTAGAGCTTCAGTAAGGCCAGGAATCTTCAGTACCCAATTCCATTTCAGCAAAAGTCCAAACCTAACCTTATTGATTTGTGACAATAGATTTTGTTAGGGGAGGATAACTTTAAAACCAATTAAGCCTTAAAGAAAATTAATTTGACTGTAGGCTACTATCTAATAAATGATAGAGTATTGGATGTTGAGAGTTAACAAGACTTATATAAATGAACAATGAAAGCATAAGAAGGTCTGGTACAAAAAGCGAGTTCAACAGCACAGATAAAGAAGCTAAGAAAATTGACTGCTTAAATTATTTTTTGTTGTTGTTGTTGAATTTGCTTTATTTCTAAATAAAAGTAGCTTGGTGATTTTTTGAGACACATAATTTTTTAAGGTTTTACTGAAATCCATTATCTGAAGAAGTAATATCATTGACTTGCACCCCAATTCTCAAACAAACCAGTAGATGAGAAAGCATGGAACACTGTAATAACTTCCTCAACTGGCCTGTATCAGCATTTATTGCAGTTCTCATTTCGACCACTATGTACTATAATGAAATAAGGCGGGAAAGGTGAGCATGCCATTAGACGATTGTGGACCCTCTATAATGGTTACCAAATCAATAGAAGATCTTCTCTATGTCAAATAACTTTTTTTTTTAAAAAGATGATTGAGAAAAAGAAGTAATTACTCAAAAAAAGAGGTAATTAGTATTTCAGGGGAATTTTCAATGCATGAAGTTGTAAATTAGGTCTTTATGAAGATTATGAACTATTGAGTAGTTGATCTATATCGTTGGACTCTGCTCCACTTGCTCCTTTGAAGGAACTGCCACTGGCTTACAAATATGGTAAAATATCCTGAATGTCTAATGATAAATGCATTTGTATTTTTCAAAATTCAAATACTGTTTCATCCTATTTTCTTAGACTTTCTAACATTTTTTTTTTTTTTGCAATATAGGTTTTACAATCTAATTATAACGAATTGGGGTGCAAGGAGGATTAAGTTCTTGCTGCTACTACGTAGCTAAGAGAAGTATAACCATGGAGGAGGTGGACAATCCTGTAAATCTTAAGTAAGTCAGTTATTGTACTTTAGAATTACTTCTGCTAACTAACTGTTACAAAAAAAGTATCCCCCTACCCAAAGAAAAAACGCTAACTGTTCCAGCGTTAAATCCTAAATGGTGTAAAATGGAAAGTTAGCGCACTCTGTAGCGCACTCCCTTGTTTCACATACCAAGTAGTGCTGTTGTTCAGGGGTTACATAGGGATTTGGTATGGTGGAAGCTCATTCACACATTAACTAGCATTAATGAAAGATCAAAACACAACACGGAGTGTTCGAAGACAATTCAGAGTGACTTAAAAGCAATTACTAAAGGGACAAAGTGTTGTTTATGATGACATAACATTAGCAAAAGTGTTTTCTTGCTGAAAGTGCTACCATAACTGGTTTTGAATGTGGGTTTTTGGCAGGTAGCTGCTCTCCCAAATTTTAGCCTTAAAAAAATTAATTATAAAAAAATATTATTTAAATGATATTTTAAAAAACTATAAATAAATAAATAAATAAATTCAGGTTTTAGTTGTACACAGTATTGGACCGTAACAGCCTACTTTCGTCCATTATGATGACCCCAGCTTGTCAGGTTAGCACAACTGTTTAAAGAAAAAACCTACTCAAATAGGAGAGGGTTATAGCTGGGTTATAAGAAACCAAAGAATAAAAAAAAATTACCCAAGCCCAATAAATATTTGAAAAATAAATAGTTAGGCCCCCTTTGGTTTTGACAGCACATTTATGTCTACCCTAGCTGTACATCATTTTTGAGACACGTGTACAACAGCAGTGGTGCGATAATACAACACATGAAAACAGCAGTTTGAGGTAATTTGATGGTTATAAACTAGCCATTTAAATTTTGCTCAGCGTAAATCATTTAAATTAAAAATGAATTGGCAAATGTGAGACCATGTTGGCATGAATATGAATGCAGCATGAGACAGGATCCACCCTGCTATTCCTCAAATATTTCTGAGATTACAGCCAGCAGGGATGGCACACCTGAGACTCAGGTTCAGTTGGCTTATCTGCCTTAACTACCCCTACTAACCTGAGTTTATTAAATGCAAGGGACGTTTCGATGATCTAAGCCGGGTTCTTATCCCCAACCTCAATTTTTTAGCTATGAAAAATGTGCAGAGTAGTAGTAGAAATGGACTTATTGGTTATTTATGCTTTAGCTGCTCCTATCTTTCTCTTGACCAGCAATAATGGAAACTGGAGGATTAAAGGGCTATTGTTAGCAGCAGCTGAGCCCTGTTATATTAGTTATGAAGTCTCTTTGCTCCAGGAGTTCAGAACCTTTGAGTCTAGGGAAATGTTGAATAAAATGTCAGTTTAATACACAGTTTAAGACATAGTTTGTGATAAGTGATAATGACATTCTTTTTTTTTTGTTAGCAGTCATGACTTTTCTGCCTCAGTTCACGATTTCCACCACTTCCTTTGCACCACAGCCTGAATATTATTGTGAACACAAAATGAAGAAGCAGCATTCAGCTTTTGATAGAAGACTCCTCATATCTGATCACACTGAATGCACTGCTAAGTTATTTCAAGCCTACAGTATGACCACAATATTTAAAAGAAGTAAAAAAAGAACACTTAGTGTCAGATTGATATTTTGAAGACTCTGATTTTGATAATAGTCCAGTGTGTAGTTATATTAGACTGTCAGATAAATGGCAGAGTGACTATTTCTACCCAGGTAAATAACCATTATGAATGATGTACAGTATGGGTAATTTTTTATTTCATTTTATGGGTGTTGCTAGTAACAAGTGCTGCCCCTTATAATTACATATACAGTGAGTTTCTACTGTTTCTTTTGTTGTTGTTGTTGACCCGGTTAAGAGTTATCACTCCTCTAAAAATATAAAAGATACCTAATATATAATATATTCAACTTTTATTCATAAATATTTGTTTGACACTTATTGGGCCACATTCTCCAAATTTCTATACATCACTTATGAGTTACCATTAAATTCGTACTACATTACTTTCAGTTGCTTTTCTTCATTAGCTCTTTAAAAGGTACAGTATGCTCTTAAAAGTGTGTATAATGATAAAACATGTAAGGAATAAAACATGGGGGTTTGATATAGAAAGCAAAGTGGGAGTGAATCATATCCTCTTATACCGCCTCCTTTATTTATTGAAAGCATCATACTTTTACCTATTTGTAGTCATATTAAATGTTGTGGAATATCTGAAGAATAAATTAGTTCCTGATTTCACTAACTTTAGAAAAGTAGTTGTTCTCTCACCAGCACCTTTTTCTCCCTCTTTTTTAAATCAATATGCAACTTTACATCTGTTATAAATTGCAGACAGAGAACTTCTTCTAAATCATTTTACTTCAGCATCTGCCATTCAACTTTCTGTGAATGTTACCATGGAAACAATTCTTTACATAACATTAACATAAAACCACATAATATACTTGTGTGATTTGCCTTGCTGGAGCTACTATTAAACTGTTGATACAGCAAATTAAACCACACCTTCTGCCTGTCAGATCTGAGAATTCAACATCACTGTGGCATAAAATCGAATTACTATGTGATCACCTGTTTCTGTTTTTTAACTCGGCACATTTTTATTATCGAAGAGATACAGATAGATCGATTCAAAGTGTGAAGTAGAGATTGAGAATTACATTGATTTTTTTATCATGATGATTCTGATGAAGATAAATAAGTGATAATGAAAAGCCTACAGATCCTGACTGGGCATTCACAGGTAGGACAAAACCATCATCTAACATTTCACACATGGTGTTCGTACCTCTGTTTCTGTTTCACACACATGTTAAACCCGGAATGACAAACGCGAGTGCAGAGACAGACCCACTGCAGAGTACAGTGGTTGTCAGTGATAGCCATGAAATAACAACATAAATTGTAATTTGTTATGTCTGAAGGTGAGAGTGCAATCACATTTCAGACACAGAGAAAAAAAAAAAAACAGATCATGTGTTTTAGAAAAAAAAATAAATCATAGGTAAGTCTCATGATGTAAATGCATTACATAATAATAATAATAATTGTAATATATTGATTTAAAATGTCCTGGTATGGGAAAACAACTTAAACATATTTTAACAAATGTTGTCTATATGTAAGATATTATTCTTACTAGCATGTCGTTATCAACATCAAAACCATGGTAAATGCAATTTAGTCATTCATTCCTTCATGTTTATTAGCTACTTGAACCTGATCCAACTTGGAAATGGATTCACACCCTATCCCAAGACTACAGAATCTGTCCTTGTTTAGTATCCAGTGCCAGTATTGTTCTAGTAAAATGTCATCTTCATATGTTTGGGAGGTTCACTGATATCCCAAAATACTAATTGTTCATGTAAGCGCCATTTGGAATTTCCCCCAAAATTTGGAGATTGTGTCCAAAACCTGTATGTGAGCTTTTCTTGCTATGAATTGATTTGCAAATCAACCAGAACAGCAAAAGCCATGTGAATCAACCTTTGTGCTTTTACATGCATGTGGGTGGCCTCCTACTGAGTTTTGGGGAAATATGACATTATGTACAATACAGACTGAATAACGGGGCTGGATGTGGATATTGAAATTGCAAGTGGTCAAACTGTATAAGAAATACACAGAGTAGTTCTATAGATCCTTATTTTAAAGAAATCATTGATCGAAATTGCCTTATTGTCAAATCATCATATGAACGTACACATTTAAGATTATGTTCTAGCATTGCTTAAATAGGTATACACAGTTAAAGGCAATCTATGTTAAATGCATATTTGTAAAAAAAAATGTGCAATGAAATTAGACTTTCACTGTCCTATTTAATTTTTCGGGATGGACAATATTAAATATATGAATCATATATTTTTTAGTATGAAATACTATTATTATTGTTGGTGTAATTGCCAATGTCATATTATGCAAAACATAGTGACTGGATAAAACTATCATTGTCCAAAGGATTGTTATCCAGCATAATCTATCCTAGAGACCAGCAAGTTTAGCTACTGTAGCTAACCCAAAAACAACATATTCCTTGACCCACTGACCACATTATTTGTAGACTTTTTATTTACTGGGTACATAATATTATATCTCTATTTGTTATTACCTATAACAACAAACATAACTACAACAACTACAGTAAGTGCAAATATATATAGTCAATATCTATTTGTAATACATCTACATAAGATGTAGTCTAATGTTATGTTAGCCTGAAGAGACATGGTAATAGAACTGAGTGCTATGACATTATTTAATGCATAAACCTATAATTGATCATTATTTTGTTTGAAATAAAACCAATATTAAAGTAATATTAATTTAGTTTTCTTTTTTTAAGCAGCTAGCATTCAAATATAATTTTTAATATCATCAAATCTATCATTACTGCATCTTGAATAAATCTCTCTCAATAAATTTGATAAAGAACATTTCTGCAGGTGTATATGGATTGGCTAAATAGTTATTTTATTATCATTTTCCATTGTATTGTTTAGCACAACAGAACTCCACATTCCATTACAATTCCATACAACAGATTCCAATACTAATCGGCGTAAGTCTGGAAAGCCAAGAGTGACAATGCCAAAAGTCAGAATAATGCAATAGTGTAATTTGAGAAATCGTAGAAAAAAAAATGCCATTACTGCTGCTGGTATTCCAACACTACACACGATGAACTGTCAGACTATTCAAAGATGTTGGCTGCAGCTGGGCGTGGAAAGAGGCCATATCATCAGCCAGTGTTGACTCTACATTGTCGTATGAATTTTTTATTCTTGGTGATGATGGACAGAAATTTTTCTTTAAATGTAAAAGAATTTTATATATCCAATGTTTTATTTATCTGTGAGTTAGATTACAGAGAAATGTACAGTAGAAGGATAAATGGAGCAGCAGTTATGGATGTCATGAAACAAAGTTCAGATATGTCCATGTCGTTGTATGTGCAAGGTTAAAGAAGTGGAAATAGGTTAAGGGTGTTAAACAAGCTAAGGTAGATGTGGGTA